>PNEQ01035740.1:0-14089 GCA_003012365.1 Medauroidea extradentata | reverse complement strand
CAATTTCTCGTAGGAAACTAGCAGCTGGCTGCAGACACTGTGACATGCTGATGTAGAGCAATTTTTCACGTAAACATCTCGTGAGTTGCGTGTGGTCACGTGCGGTGTTTGTATTACTGTTGAGACTGTACCGGTTGACCTTGACTACTTCCGCTCGCGCTCTACCTCCCTAGCTTATCTCCAACAATTATCTCACACATGCACGTGCATAGACTGTCGTCAGCCAGACGAGAGAAGGGCGTGAGAACTTTTATGTCGTCGAACGGTGCCTTGGTGCCAGCTTCTAGCACAGAAAAAAAAGATCAGTCAGAAGAAGCATAAACAATAAATAAAAAAGAATCTGCCGGCCCAGGTTGTATGACATTCTTTCTTTTATAGTTCTCCCGTTACATCGATAATTTCCGCACTACCCCCTCCTGTAAATTGATACGTACAAAGCAGTACATGTTGCCGCTTCTTTTGCTTGTAGAAATGATAGCGTACTGGTTTCCTCACGTTTCTTGTGATTAATGACTGACTACCCCTCCTCCCCGGACGGCCCTCGATAACACGGACAAATCGTAACTCGGACAGCTTCTCCCCCCTTTTAGACCGAGTTATCGAGGGTTCACTGTACTTGAAGTTTATTTTATTGCATTCTGCTTTAAATATAAATTATAAGAAAAATTCTAATTTTTTTTACAGTCACAGAAGTTGCCTTTGTAAATTTTTAATTTTACATGTGACATAATATTCTCATATAATAAGAAACAAACCTCAAACATTATAATTTAAATAAAAAAGAATAATACATTGGTAAACTCCAGAGTCCATTTTATTTAGTTGTGCCATTTATAAAACAAAACCTATATTCTGCAAACAGTTTTGTTCCAGCAGAAGTTAACATGCTCGTTCCCCATTTTACAATTAAAAGATAATACAACGATATGCGCATTTAATTGATCTATTATGCGGCAATTACGTTAACTTTCTTGCAGACACATTGTAAATAATTCATGGGGCGGGGAAAGCATGAAAGATTTTATAATACTAAACAAACACTCGGGGAAAATTGTTAAAGGTTTGTTACAATTATAAAACAACCGTTAGGAGAAAGTATAATATTTCTTTCAATAATAAAATACCACTCCTGCATAGCATGCATGTGAAGAATTTCAATCTATAAATATTTCACACTATTAAAGTGAATTAGTGTGCATTATGATATGCAAAGAAATTCAAATTTGTCCGTTCGAAACCGCAGTCTCTATGTATTTTACTACTTAGGATAATACGAATCATCACCCAGTCAGCTGCATACTCACTGTTGTCAGTTAACACGTTCTTCGATCGCAAAGTTCACAACATTAAAAGTTAAAATCTGATCATATTATACAGAAAATTAGAAAAACATTGTAATATTAAATATAGACAACTTCAAAAATATTGTAACATGAAATATACATAACGTCAAAATAACTGTAACATGAAAAATATACATACTAAATATTGCTGAACAAAATAAAGATTTTAAGTCACAGTAACTTGCATGAAATCGTGTAAACAGTGTACACTCTGAATCGCGTGTAGAAAACATGACACTTCAGGAATGGGTAACATGCACTTTATTTTACTGCCAGCTGTTTTTTTTCCCCCTCAAACATCATAGCACTAGTATTGTACACAAACAGTCTCATGGTTGAGAAATTAGCTTAAAGAAAATTATTAAAAATGAAATATTTTTGAACACCAGTCAAAATGAACCTGGAGCACCAGATTCCACTGTAACATCCCTGCACAGACATAAGCCTGCCCTGCCCTTCTTTGTATATGCGAATACGGCGCAATGTGTTCCTCATTGTCACGTCAGCAATGCTATCATTAACGTACCAGCATACATTAAACAATGTATTTCACCACAGTATACTAACCAGGGTGGCCACTCATTGCAACAATGAAAATTCCCTGATTTTTCCCTGATTTCCCTGATAGAAAACCAAAATTTTCCCTGATTTTTGCAAGTATGAAAACTACATTTCGACATTTTACTCAACACATTTTCCAATAAAGATAAATATTTTACAATCTTTTTGAAACTATAGTCAGTGAACTTGACAAAACCTTCAGCAAAAATAACTTAGAAATTGACAATGGAGTATAATTACACCTAAATAACAGTAATTTTTTCAATAAAAATGTTATAATGCTCTCAAAACTCCATTATATTCATTCCTATGGTTTTTGTGGAAGCTAATAAAGAACGAGGCAAGAAAATTCCCTGAAATGTCTCAGATGAACCAAAAATTCCCTGACATTTCCCTGATATTTCCAGGTGATCACAATTTCCATGATAATTCCAGGTTTTCCAGGTGGGTGGCCACCCTGACTAACACATTATAATAAACACCACAAAAATACACATTCCATAAAAAATACTGAGAAAAATAGAGGTGAATGGCCTACACAGCAACAAGTGTACTTTAAATAAAGTTACACTGAAACCAATCGTTTGTGCTTGCGAATACAATTTAATGTAAATAAAAGAGCACTAAAAAATTATGTATAAATATACTGTAGATATTATATGTCTGACAATGACATACGTAACAATCCAACCTAGATGTATGTAACCATATACTTGTGGACTTTCTTTAAATCAAAACATCGTCACAACACCACGCTATTTTATTAAATCATGATTTTCACATTTACCTAAGTATCAAAAGTAAAGGATAATTATAACACCAACAAATAAACTGCGGCATGCTGAAGGTTGCTCAACTGGCACTAATGTTTTCTGCTGTCACATTGTTATGAAATACTTTTTAGGGGCATGATACAAATACTTACCAAACATTTCAATTAACGTTTGTTGAAAATAACTGATATAATCGTGTACTTGATATAAACGTAAAGTTTTGTATCATTTTACGTTTGATTGTCATGAACAGCAAATTAAAAAAAAAAAAGCTATTCATTCTGGCTGTAAATTATGTCTGATGTACAAAGTTTTAGCGCAAAAACTTATGTTTCAAATAGGTTTAAATGCTTTTATTACATACACATATTGAATTCTAAAATTAAGAGATTTTTGAAATTATGCCTAGAGAGTTTTATTAAACTGAATCACAATGATGTGTGGTCACATAAATTCCAGTTACTTACAGCCATATAGGTTTTATAATAAACGGATAGTTTGATAAAATTATTACGTCTATACGCTAATAATTTCGCGAGGCCTACCAGCTACCGAGAATTTTGTATTCTATTAGGAGTTTACAAAATGTCACTCGCCTAGCAAGAGTAGATTTTAACATATTATCGCGTTGTTTCAATTGTAATCTGAATGAAGTTTTCTTGCGTCCAAGAAATAAATCAGTCTTAATTACTTGTATTTATTTGTTTCATTAACCTTGCTAGCATTCACTGACGAACATCCTGGTCATGATAACAAGTAAGCCTAGCTAACTCTAGAAGGTTGCTTTCTGTAAACGTTTTATGGCAGCTGCCGTAGGAAACGGTCTGCAAGAAAAATGGCTTCGGGTCTAGTCCCTAAAGGAAGGCTCGTACTATTGCACATGAACTCTTCTGGGCCATCTCCGGTGAATCACAACGTCTGTGAAAGTAATAAGCTGTTATATTCGGTCGCGAGGTTAGCATGAGTAGGACGAAATATCAGTGTGAGACGATGAAACAGTTACACAAATAATGTTTTAAAATGTCAAAAAAGTCACGAAACTTTGAATTGCTTGCAGTTTTTTAGACATTAACCTGGTGACCGAGCATACCTGATCGTGTGACTTAGCAAACATACTAAACCGAGAATCGTACAAGGACAATATGGGAAAGTACAGCCTTTTAGCATTGTTGGAGTGGGAGACGTTTTATCAACGGCGTGAACTAGAAACACTAGCAAAATTTGTATTCTTACATCTCTATTTTCTATGGTGTTTATACATTTACGACTAAATTCCTCTTAGGCTAATAGTATTAGAATGTGTATATAAGTATTTCAAATTTTATCTTATCAAAATAATAACTAAAAGAGCATAATTATTTCATAAAATCATGATTACATTTCAATTTACAAATAACAAAATATAAAACTATAACTACCCATTGAGAAATGTACTATTGTAGAAGGAACAGCGCTCACATCGGCGTGAACTGGAATTAAATAACATGTCTCCTGTTTTTCATCTGACTTTCCCATATTGCCCTTGTACAATATTTGACTAAAACTAGCAGTCCCCCGCGGATTTGCTTGCGAGCATTATTCATAACCGTTAATATTTGCTTTAATTCTAAAACCTCTATGAACACCAGACTGGTACCAAATATCATAAAAGGACAATATGGGAAAGTACAGGGTTTTAGCATTGTTAAAGCGCGAGACATTTTATCAATGGCGTGAACTGGAAATACTAGCAAAATTCACATTCTTATATCTCTATTTTCTATGGTGGTTATACATTTACGGACTAAATTTCTCGTAGGCTAATAGTATTAGAATGTGAATGTACAGTAAATATTTAAAATTTTTACTTTTCAAAATAAGAACTAATAAAGAATTACTATATTCTAAAATCATAATTACATTTCGATTTATAAATAACGAAATAAATACTAAATCTACCCATAGAGCAATGTGCTACTGCAGAAGGATCGGCGATCATATTGGCGTGAACTGTGATTAAATAAAAATTCTAGTTTTTTTAATTTTACTTACCTATATTGTCCTTGTACAATATTTGCTGCTACTTTACACATCAAGTGTTACAATGTCCAAGCTGCTAGTTGAGTAACTCTGCAGCAGGATAAGTAGCTATAGCTGTTCATGCGAAAAGCAGTTTTAGGTTTGTCCCTGCCACTAACAGCGACTTCACCTGGACCTTATTTGTAATCACAGCAAAGTTGACATTGTGGGGACGTTACAGACTCTTAAATGTAAGATTAATTGAATAAAAAACGTCTGATTTACCTTGTGCACAACCATTGGTGACGGTGCCCTCAATTACTTATTTTCAAAATATTCGATTGAAGTTCAATGCCATTAGAAAGTTATGGTGAGAAAAGGTTTCACGGAAACGTATTTGGTGCCCCAACCTTGAGATTAGTAAGACGATATATGTGAGCTGATGTTGTCAAGGAACCTAAGTGGAAAGTGAACTGCATAATAATCCATTTCACCCCATTTAAATGACTACATGCAAATTTCACTAATTTGATCTGCCGTGCAGTTTTTGTGTTTTAGAATTAAACGTTCGCACGCAGCATTTAACGGAATTCTTGCCCAGAACCTACCGGAATGTAGACTTGAGCTACATGAAACGTAGAAATAATTCATGAAAACAAATTTAATTTAAAAAAGAAAATATTTATGTCCTGGGTTAATAGAGGTTGTATAATACCACGTTTTGATGCGTAAAATTCCTGTATAATTTATTTCTCCCTGGTCGTATTTGCTTTTCGGATTGTCTGACTTGAAAGTTTACAAACTTAGTTTTATTCTTAAAAATCAAGTTATCTTAAAAAGTAAAACGACACATATAATTTTTAAATACTTACGTAAGCATATCACTCTGACGTGAACAACCTCAATGTCTCTACTGGTTAGATAGATACCATGGGTTGAAGGGAAACATATTTTGTGCTTTTTCGCCCTTTTGGGTGTCAAATTTCGAAGTATTTAAATTTCACATCTTTGGCATTTCTATAAGCACCCTATTGAGGTGCAAATCACGAAAGTAGCCCGTTCAGTTGAATCAAAATCAATCATTCATTAAAAAACACGTATGACCCCTGCACAGTATTGAGAGTTCGAATTTCGAAAAATTTTAAAAATGGTTTTCGATCATTACTGTAATCATCTTCCTGAAAAAAAAATTAACAACATATCTCGACGGATTCGATAGATATGGAGAATTTTTCTAACACATTCAAGGTCTTTTCAACTCCCAAGAGAATGAATTTCGTAGTACCATAGCATCACATTTTAGACTACTTAACTGGTGTCTCTTGGACGTAAAAAACACAATAGCCCCTTGGGTTCAAGATATATCGATGAGTAATTAAAAACACATTTCATCACTTTCACTCCCCACCCCCTTTTTCCCTTCCTTAAGAGGCAAATTTCAAAAATTCTTGAAAATACTTTTCACGTATTTTAGTAAGTATCAATTTTGAACAAAAATAGCGTTCACTATATAAAAATCTATGGGATCTGTATGTATCGATTATGAATCAAAAACACATTTTTTCCCTTTTTTACCTCTTTGGGGCCAAATTCGGAAAATATATTTTAATGGTATTTTGGATATTTACAAAATCATCAATCTAAAGCAAAGAGAAATTTTATATCTTGATTGGTTCGATAGATATGGAAGAATAATGGAAAACACATTTCACGAATTTTCACCCCCTTAATTAAAGAATTTCGACACATCTTGAAATCATATCATAGATGTTTGTATACGTAACCAATTGAAGAAAATATCACGGCGCTAGTCAATTAAGCTTCAGTGATATAGACAATTCATAAAAAACTAATTTTACTGTTTGGGGGTTGAATTTCAAAAAGTTCCTAAAATTTATTTTTAGGTATTTACGTAAGCAACATTTTAAAGTGAATACCAAATCTCTATCCCAAAGGAATCAATAGATGTCGATAGTTAATCGGAAACGCATTTAAGGTATTTTCATACCCTTAAATGTTGAATTTCGAAAATTCATTAAATTGGTTAATAAGTTTTTTATGTGTGTTCTATTACAGTAAAAACCACAATGATATGCCTTCGGGTTCGAGGTCTATCGACGTTTCTTCGGAAATACATTTCACCCCTTTTCAACCCCCTTGGAGGTAGAATTTCAAAAAACCCCTTCTTAGTGCTCGCATTCGACCTGACAGGAAACCACACAAAAAATGTCATGATTCAAGGTCCAGCGGTTTGGGCTGCAGTTTGATATGTCAGTCAGTCAGGGTTGTCTTGTATATACAGAAATAAATCTCGACAGGTTACTTAATCCAACCGTCTTTAGTTATGTTAAATAAAAGTTTCCGATAGTTTATCAAGTATTATTATTGCAATGGGATAAAATAACGTACTACTACTGTGGACATACACCAATGCAATATAATGTCATCCCAGATGATGACAGGAGCTGATGTCAGCTCCCGAAATGTTGCAAAAAGTCAAGAAATCTACTGTGCTCTTTCGTGTCTTCATCGTTGTGTCGTCTAGTCTGTTGTCTGTGAAGTCGTTGTTGTCTTGTCTTGTGTCCAACATTGTCTTCGTCTCAGTATTATTGTCTGTGGTGTCCTGAGTTTTAAAGATTATTTGGTTTTTTGTCTTTCGACTTTTATTTTTTAATGTTAATTTTACCATTCTTTATTTGTTATTGACTAAATGCTTATGGGATCTTTCATGTTCTGTTGTTTTGGTTTATGAATGTGTTGACCACAGTCAACTAGGCTGTTTAAATTTTTTTTCTCCTCAGTCTCATATTATAATTCTAGGACAACATAATGTTGCAAGGGCGTATGTCCTCAACAGTACAGTACGTTATGCTGGAATATGATGTGCGTTGCATTACATTCAAGGATATTTTCATTAGGTTGGTAGGTAAGGAAACCACAATGCAAATGTTAATGTGTGGCGCTGGTATAACTGGCCACTTCTCGGTCCTGAACATTATGTATCATAGAACGAACCTTGCTTACGTCGCAAAGATATTAGGCGTAACATGTGAATATGGAACACGATTTTCTGTTGTTTCCAGTAAACGCTGCCGTTTCCCGAATAAAATACAGCTGTGATCATATATCAAAATAAAATTACTCTAGTAGTTTTACGTTAGGTACAACAAAGACCATTGTTTCAAAAAGTTATATATTAAGAAAAAAAAATTTTTTTTTAATACGTAGAAGTGGTTCAGTAGCACTTTAGCTTAGTTGGCATAGGATGTTAATCAGCACTCACGTAATTTATTTATATAAAGTATAAATCACCTATAGTACCAAGCTTGCCTGATTCGTAAGAATTAAACCATGACAGTAGTAAAATACTTATTTTGCTCGGTACTCCAAGAACCGAGTTCCTTTTCTTTTCTTGCGATGTGCAAAAAAAGGTGCAGTTTTTGTTTATGCCCTTTCATGTAGTCTACATACATAACGAAAAAAATGCAGCTAGGCCTAAGCGTATTATTTTTCGGACGAAAATTCTTCAACACTAACAAGATCGACTTACACACGAGAAGGAACCAGCGTGGCCCAGCGCAGCTGTGTTATCAAGAAGATAACTGGTATGCGCGTCCACTGCCTTCCCCTACCTTCCTAGCTCGTTACCATGCACCAGCCAAGGCCACGCCTTCTGTTCGCTATTCTTGCTGCATCGGCTTGTCGCCGCACACAGCGACTCTCTTCAGGGCTTGAATTTGCATAATAGAAACGTTTTTCCTCAAAATTTTCAGCGACGACTATAGGCATCCCATACACGATAATTTTCCTAATCGCAATATGCATGTTTGTATGAAATTAATTTTCTTTGAACATTTCACACAAAAAACTTTTTTTGTCGAATTAAACAGTGAATAACTTACTTTGAAAAATTTATACTGCAAAAACGGTTTTGAAAAATGTATAATGTAAAACCCCTTTCTTACAAACACAGTTAATTATGTGAGTTCGTCAAAAATGACTTTAGTATGAATTTTCAATGTTAGGTTTCACAATAAAATGATTTCTCCTGAAGGCTTGAAAACTCGCAAGACAGCAATTGCGGATTTGACCCAGAAGACCCTTAAGGCAAATGTGGCCACAGTAATATGACGTCTGCTTGCGACTGGTTGCAGTGAAACATTTTGTTCGCTTATTTTGTGGTGCTGATTAGCAGTGAAGTTTGTTATCATTGACGAAAATAAGACACCACGTGCTCAAAATTTTGTTTCTTCAGAAACTGAAATACCGATATCCCTAGCATAAAAGTACATGCACATCATAACATTTCAGACGAGGTACATAATACATTGTATGTTATATTTATGTACATATTTTATTCACATACCTATTCTTTACTACAGTAGTCTCGTTATGGCAAAATGTCACAGTTCTGGGTTCGAACTAGCCGAATTTGGCAGATTCTAACACCTAAACTCAAAATTTGCATTAAAACCATCTTTAATATTATTTTATTACAAAGTAGTATGTTATTTTAAGGAAATATAGGTTTATTTTAACAGGTAAGTATGCGCTGCATTTTTGTAGTAGCCGATGTCGTAGTCACGGGGCTCAATTGTACGTATATTGTAAAGCACTTGGCCGAACTTACATAATTTTCTTTAGTGTGTCCTTTCTTTAATTTGGGGTTAACATAGCAATGTGATATGTCCTCCAGCACTCCGGCATCAGTATGAGCCTAATAGGGTCCCGAGACTCTTTACCTAGTGTTTGGTTTGCAACTGGGAGTGAATTTCCGACACATAAACAACAGCCGCCCGGCCTACCTTACGCAAGTGCGCCGCGACCGTCAGAGTTGAGTGAGAGCATAGTTGCTAAGGACCCGAATACTGGTGTGTTAAAGCAGGACTGACTGATTTCTGACAATTTATAAACCCATGGAAGGGGAAAGAGGTTGAAAGACTCCATTGAATATATGTTGTACTAACCTTCTACGGAATTTGATGTAATCACGACTTATCTGTACTTGGTATAATAGTTGCGGTGGGCCGAACCGGTAAATCCAGGGCTCATGTTTGTAATTAATTTTATTGAGTAGGCGAGAGCAGCCACGTAATTAATCTATTGAATATGTATTGTTTGTACTCAAGTGTTGTTGGGGTCAGTTTGTGACTCTCCCGTAAAAGCGCTAGGTTCGCGCTGTGGCGAATGACGTCAAGCGTGTACCAACTGACGCTGGGAATTAGACAGAAACGGGAGTGAAGGATATTAATATTGAACTATATTTGCCTAAGAACTATTTCCCATTAAATTCATTTATTGTTAACTAAGGTTTGAAGGCTGAAAAGTGCTTATAATTACGTACGGATGCTCTCATAATTAGGAAATATGGTGTTGATGCTGCAAGGGGAGGGGGGGGGCATCTTCTTGGCGCGCTCTCTGGGTGAGAGCATGTTGGCTTCTTCTTAGCTGTTGAGATGTGAGAGAGAGCGGTTGTGCGAGGTGATGTACCATGTATGCCAAGTGGGCGCATATCGCTGTGCATCGACACCACTAGCCAAGATTTCTAGTTGGAGTAAACCTAAATAACGTTTCTAGCGTAGCAGTGAACTTATAATGCTAGTATTTATTTGTTTCGTTGCGGTCGAGCCCACCGCGTAGTCATGAGCTGGTATGTCTTGGTATATTACGTGGCTAGTAAATGGGAATGATAACCCGAGTTAAGTTGAAGTTTATTATTTCCTCGTTAAACGCTCCCATGCTGGGAATCCACAATCTAAACCACTTTTTCGAACCCCCCAAGAGAACTGAGTTAAGAGTCGAGTGCCTACCTAGCATCCGAGGTACAGGTATGCTATTCGGACGGGAACCTACCAGTAGCAGTACAATATCAAAATTCAAAATCGTAATCAATAAATAAAATCAGAAAAGCAAGCTGTATGTGCAACTACACGTGGTTGCAAGCACGATGATTAACAACAGAAATGTAGCCAACGGTCACCTGGGTTAAAAGGGAGTGGGGGAAATAAAGGGCGTAATTCTATTTTTAGAACAAAGCGCACTTGAGTTTGGGGAGGGAAGCAAGATGTCCAGGCTCGTGGCCAGCGGGCCGGCTCGTGGGAGGGAGGGATGGTGATGCGAGGGGTGGAGGTAATCTGTACATCCCGCTGTCAAGATAACAAATACCTACTCACTTCACAAGGTCACGTACACAGCCGCAAGCCTGCTTCACATGATCACGAATCTCGGTGAAAGCCTGCTTCACAAGACTCACCATACATGTTTCTACTCATATAATTCACATTTTGCATGGAATTTTTTTGAGATTTTTTTGCTATTTCCGTGTTCGCTACGACGGGATTCTACTGGATTTCTTTTGTGGCAAGGAATGTTTTGTTAAATTATACTCCCAAATAGAAAGCCATCACTTCAAGCGATGAGTACTAAACTAATGATGTAGAGGTTATATCTAAGTTTTTCCATGGATCGGTAATTTTGTACTAAATATTTTAGTTTGTGTGCATTATTCCCCTAGCTTCCAGCCAATGTCTATAAAATACATTCTGAATGTCTCAAAACATAAATAAAAAACTAGAAGAAAATTTCATAAAATAGATTTCTGGTACAGCAACAGTGCTATGTAATAACCATCTGAGGCATAAAATTTTAAGGTAATTAGCAGTTGGTCGATAGTTGACATTTAATTTTTTTTTACTGTTTTTGAAAAAAAATTTTATTAATTTACCATATTGTACCAGTATTTATGAATTTGCAGGAAGCATTAAAAATAATTTCAACATATAAAACGTACAAAACTGAAAAGAACAGGTTAGCATAAAATAATTAAAATACTTACATTAGTTAGTTTCCTGTCTAATGAAAATTGTCTACTTATCTACACAAATCAAATACACAGTGCAAGTGATATAGCCTTAATATTCACACAACCCCTTTTGCAATATCCAAGGCCCGAACAAAAACATTACACATGTGATTTACCAATGCAAGTGATACATTACATATTTTAACTATTTCTTGCCAAATTAATGTAAATACTATATGTATTTCATAATTATTATGACAGCTAGTTCATTAATGTTGTGTTGAGTTTTACTCTCAACAACATAAGTGGGAGCTGATAGACCCGTTACAGAAGGAACAGGTATTTCTCTCACAATGTTTTCAAATGGTAGCCAACAAAAGTCTTCATTATGTGGCCAGAAGTATGTCACTAAAGTTCCATTAGGATGCATGAATTGAAGTCTAGCATCTCTGTCACTGTCACTTACATTAATTAACTACTTTCCCTATCCACCACTTTTTATTGTAAATAACTGCGTAATACTTTTCAGGTATTATACAGATAAACTCTTCTTATTCCAGACGCTCACCAGACACCTTGAAAGAAATGTCAGAATTTGAAACATGCTTTACAAGCAAGGTTGATTTGTTAAGGGGTTCAAATAAGGATTCTCTCTTGTTCCTGGAACTGAAGCAGCATTGTTGTAGCGCTCTTGTAGAAAGTTTCTGTTTGCGTCAACTTCTGATGATAGTATGAAAAAATCCTTAATACCTTTGACGTTTTCCTCAGCAAATTTGAATAAATCTACAGCACTAAGAATACGTCCGTCAATCGTTTTTTGTAAACTGGATCTAGCTACTAACCCTTTTACAGTTGCACCCACACCATCACACACATTTTTTCCGTGACAAGTAGTAAAGAAATGCCATTCAGCTGTAAGTTTGTAATCATCCTCATAATGGCATAAGTTTATAACATTTTTGTAATTTTTGTATTCAGCAGAGCTACCATCACTGAAGTAAACAACGTTTTCAATGTGCGGTAGTTCCGACCAGCTGTGTTGCAACATTGTTTTTTGAAAGGCAAAAAATGTTGTAGTATCGTGTTTGAGACAGTCACTAATGATACAAAATGACTTGAGAACTTCTCCTTCATTGTTGTAATAAATCACAAATGGATGCCAAGTTGTTTGGATGTTATGCCAGTGGAAACCCTAAGCAGCATCTTGGAGTATCCCATGTAAAATTTTCTGCAAATCAGCAAGAATCAAGCAAGTTTTGTCTTTTAAGTTCATTTTCACTTTCTTCATATGCTGGCTTTGAGATTTTGCTGTGAAGTGATGTCTAGTGAGAGCTTCCAACTTCACTACCACCATTTCTACAAAGTCAACCACCTATTTTATCAAAGTTTCCGGTGTTGATGTATCCATACACAGCCATTGCTTGAATTCAAGTCTCCTGATTGACTAAATATTCCATTTGCATGATATATTCATGGAACAAGGATGTATTCAGACAGTTAGAACAACAGTGCAGCATACACTCTTCAAAGGATAAGTTGCATACTAGTTTTTGAATGAGTTCTTGGTATGGTATAGTAAGACCAACACTTGCACCACAAGTTTGACATTTTGATGATGTGTGCAGATGCACACAGAATGAATGCCACGGCTGTTTACAGTTACACATTCTTTTGGGCGTAATTCACAAAAATTTGTTTTCCTTAATTTATCAACAGGATATTTTACCTTGTATTCAAAATATAGATATTTTAAGTTGTGCAATATCAAACTTTCACATTTTAACACACATTTTCCTTTTTCACTTGGAATAGACACACAATCCTTTACATTTGGTGAAATTCTACTCACGTCATAGTCATAATAAAACTCTTTTACTCTTTTGGCTGTGGCTCCACTAATGGAATGTCCTTTCCTTCTATCTGGTGTTCCTAAAACGCCATCCTCCAGTAAAACCTTCTTGGCTTTTCTCACCAAATATTCTGTTGCTCCAAAATAATCAACAGTTTTCTTATACTCCATGATTCTGGAACAAGTGTCAGTATCTGGACTTACTGAATTATATTACTGGTTACATATTTTTCCTTCAATTTTCCCATTAGTGTATTACAATTAGTACAAGTCTTTCTAGATACAGTAAAACCTCGTTAATTCAAACTCGGTTAATTCAAAATCCTATTTAAATTGAAGCCATCACTTGGTCCCGAACGTCAGGATAGAATTTTACATACTATGAATTTTGGTTAGTTCGAAATTTGATTAATTTGTAGTTCAAGGCATTTTTCTGGCCCAAACAGGGATCAAGTCCTAGTAATTTGAATTCATTTTGAAAGTGAAGTCAGTAATGTTTGCAAAATCTAAGAATAATGCTGAGCTGTGTGGGGTTGTACAGCCCTAGCTTTGTTTCCGTTACTGCGCCTGCCCTTGTCGTGCTGACCTTGAGGCTTCCTTGCAGTCTGCTTGTGTATGGCGCTCGAGTCTGAATATGTGTGTGTGTTGTGTGTGTTGTGTGTGTCTGTGTGTGTGTCTGCGTGTGTGTCTGCGTGTGTGTCTGCGTGTGTGTCTGCGTGTGTGTCTGCGTGTGTCTCTGCGTGTGTCTCTGCGTGTGACTCTG
>PNEQ01035739.1:0-14089 GCA_003012365.1 Medauroidea extradentata | reverse complement strand
GGTAGTTGCCCTGCCGGCCGGATGGCTGCCCTGCCGGCCGGATGGTACACTCAGCCCTCTGCATTCCTGCGGCCCGGCTGAGCTGGCCAGGCGGCACACACGTCCCTGACCTTCGCATTCCTGCAGCCTGCCGCTCAGCGCTGTGTGTTGCCAGCACGCGGTGAAGGTCCCTGCTACCTGCTGCGGGTGGCCGCTACATTATTATTACTTATTGATTGTGTGAACGTGACGCTAGGCATCTTAAGATATATTCATTTGTATATAGTTTCCTACCCGTTTTTTTGTGTGATGAAGAGCCCACGTCAATTGCATTGTGTCACCGTATTTTTCTGGTAATGAAAGGTATTATCCGTACGTAATTTGGAGTATAAAAAAAGGCAAGTAATTTTGAGGTGAGAACAGGCCACGATGTGTAAAAACACAAGTGTCTGCGAATCAGTACTAGCTCTTGGAGCGCGAATATGTTCTTTCTATCAGTAGAGCCACGATTTTGTCGCGAAAAGATTTTTGCAACATTTTGTTTCAGTGTCTCGTGTGCACCTCGGCATCTCTGCTTCACGGCTACTGGCAGTGTGTCTTTGTTCAGACACGTCTCTAATTTAACTGTACCAATGATAATGAGGCTATTGTGACGCAATACGTCTGTGATTTTTCAGTAGAACCTCAAGACGTGTGACAGTTAAAACGTCCAATCACTGACCATGTGGATGTCAACATAAGGCATGGAAACCAAATAGTGCAAAAATCTATATACATACATCAACTGTGCAACGTCCGTTATTAATCAGTAGGGCCCTGTAGTTTTCGCGAAAAGAATTCTGCAGCACTTTGTTTCAGTGCCTTACTTGCGCACCTGCAATTCTGCTATGTGGTCAGTGATTGGATGCCGTAACACCCAGAGTGTGGAGGTTAAACCCGCAAATCACAGACGTGATGTGTGGCAGTTATCCGTGTACTGATTGGCACAGTCAAGTGAATAATGACTCTGCACAAAAACCCTCTGGCAATAATCATGAAGTTGAGGTGCAGGTGTGCACGTAAGACACTGAAACAAAGTGGGGCAAAAATCTTTTCGCGAAAACTACCGGGCCCTATTAATCAGCTTCCAGCGTATCGGGGTCTCTAGTTGACTGTACTACGGTTAAAGAGTCCGATGTGCCTAGAAGCAATTCTTCAGGAGTCAATGTACGAAAGTTTTGAATTTATTTGCAAAATTGATTACTTATATTGCAGCAGATTCCACGCAGTATACTCTCGTCAGCGGCCACCATTTTGTGGCGAAGAGAACTTTGCACCAACTTGTTTCAGAGCTCACACCTGCATCTCTGCTTCAAGGTTATTGGCAGCATGTTCATTTCACACCACCAATCAGAGCAAGGTTGTTGTGACACCACGCGTATGTCATTAGCGGGTAGAATCCTGAGGCACTGACAGTTAAAATCATCCAATCACAGACCTGAAAGTAGACATGCAGGCCTGCATGTAAAGCAGTGAATCAAAGTGATGCATAAATCTTCAAGTGAAAATCAGGGGTCCCTAAAATTAAGTGAAGCGAGGAAACAATTTCCTCCGGAGATTTTTTTATCAGAAAAAGAGAAACTTCCATCGGAGATACGGTCAAGTATTACTCAGCTAAAGACGTCAAAGCATATAACAACATACATACGTTCCCTTTGTTCTATTTTTACTGTAAGGTTGAATAATGATCCTCTTACTTCCCTTCCCCCTCCAGTACTTACAAACAGCTCTCCACCACGCCCATCTAAAACCTACTGTCTTTACCCTTCCCAGTGTTAGTCCCGGCGCCAGCGTTGTTTGCCTACCCGATGGATTCAGGCGCCGGACAGCCTGGCTGCCCTGACCTGCGGTCGTCGGCGCTTCAAAGAGTTCTGTCGATTGTGACGCTGCGACACATCCAACAAAATATGCAAGATTGTCGCTTTTAACACTATAGGCAGAGGTACGAATATTACGAGGATTTATTCCAGATAAGGTTAAACACCAAATACACTTACTTCATTGCCATTTAACGGGTAGAGATAAAGGTTAGGGATGATGATTCATTGCGGGAAAACTTGACTGTTTGCTGGATTTCAACATACGTTAATCTTGCTGAAACGTCATGGCCTTTGCTTGTACGTGGACATGTTACCTTATTTGACTGCGCCAATTTTGAGTCCAGCTGTAATATTTTATGCCTGTTATTGGTCCACAGACAGCTTCATTGTTTCATATACAGTAAAACCCTGATTATCCGTGTTAATTGGTGCAGCGCAATGCACGGATAATCAAGAAACACGGATAACAGGAAAATTTCATATTTGTTAAGATAAATATGTAAAATAAAATTGAAATCATTCATAACCAACTCAAATACCATAACGACTTACGATTTTGCCCACAAATACCGTATTTCACAACCTTTTCTCAAAAATAATTAAAAAATATGTCTGGAACGCACGGTAAACATGAGAAAATTGTGTTAAAATTTCGTTAATCCATTCTTGTGCGCACGAGTTGACACATTTAGGTTCCAAAAAGTTTTTTTTTTACAAAACTGTTTGGTTTTACCATTGTTCAACATATATAAAGCCGCACGGATAACCAAAAAAACCGGTTAATCTGAGCATGGATAATCGGGAGTTTACTATATATATATATATATATATATATATATATAATCCTATCACACATGTTGCAATGTTGCAAGAAACTGCAGCCATTTCAAGTGTATCTTGGCACAAAAAAGGTTCGCGATATACCATCACATATAATGACGGGATATCGCGAAAATTTGTTGCGCCAACATATTGTGACATGTCGTTTTGCCATAATGAATATTAAACTTCTCCTGTTAAGTTATTTATTTAAAGTAAATCATGATGTGCCTTTGGTCACAGTATGCCTCGCGCCAGGATAAGGTTTGTTTATTCACGAAGGTTTTTATTCTATGTATGTTTTGTTGTCTGTGGCAGAACTTAATATTTTTTCCTTTTTCTTTAATGTTTATAATGTTGATTACTGAGGTCACGGGTCTGAGCTGATCCTGGGTATCGATAGGTCGCGGTGGTCAAGGAGAAAGGGGCGTTGAGACGAAGTTTTTGTTCGAGGATGATAACAACACGATGGTTTAAAAGAAAAAAAGAAGACTTATTTGTTTCATGAATTATGACGGGCTGACTTCAAGACTTCTAGAGTTGATAACCTTCGACATCGGTTCGAACAAATGCCAGAAGGAAGGAAGGATGTCTTTTGAGCTGGGAAACCATACCCAGATGTTATTTTGAAAAGTCCAGTCGTTTTACGAGAGTGACGTCGTGGAAGATTTGCGGTAACCTACACATTCAAATTCGAACTTTGTTGGGGCTTCTATCATTTATCAAAGGCAGAGACTCATTTAAGTTTTTCAAAACTACAGATTAAGTTCTTAAATACGAGACATTCTTCAACATCTGTGTTTTTTTTACTATGCGCCCACAAATAATAACCCACTGCCGGGACACTAAGAAACTGCTCGTACAGAAATCTGAGTTTTAGTCATCGTTGAGTTTTCGGAAGCCACCCGCCTAGTTCGTACCCAGGAGAGGTCAGGTCGCTACTCCAGCTTACAGAGTCACGACTCCACCTCATGTAATGTTTGTCTTAATTTAGTTTCAGTAGCATAAATGATTTGTAATTTCCTGTGTTTTCACCCATATAAGAACTATTACATCAAATTTATTTATTTCACTTAATAAATCTATTGCACATACAGGAGGTTATTGATCATTTTCTTTCCTCATTTCTCTGGTAGAAAGTTCTGTAGCTTCATTTTCTCATTTAAACCTTACTGCACAACAAGGTACCATTGTGGGAGTTGAAGAAAATAAAAATTAGAATATAATTCATATACGTAAAATAATATATATTCAAGTAAGACAAATATCACAATATGTTTGAAAACACCATAGTTTCTTGTGACATGCATGATTGAATGATATACGCCTGACTGAACGTAGCAGGCTTAAGACCAATAATAGACAAACAAAATATTACAATAGCGGGATTCTTATTGGCTTAGTCAAATATGGTAACAGCTCTACGTACAAGCGAAAGCCAGTAATCTTCTGGTAAGCTGAACGTGGGTTTAAACCCAGCAAACAATCAAGTTTTCCCGCGATATACCATCGTATGTAATTACGGGATAACGGCTGTTCTTGCATGTCTATGATAGCATCAGGCCAGTTACAAGAAAGGAAATAATTCGAGACGCTATAATGAACTGCCAAACTTGCATGGGCAGTTCACGATGAAGTGAGTGCTCAAAAAAGCCCTGCTAATGTTCTATTTTCCGTCAACTTGTATCTTTCCACGCATAACGATTAACGATAGGTAATTTCTAACCTCTCTGGTCACGTCACATGATGTTTGCGTCTGTAAGATAAATTGTACAGTCGGTAGGAATCTATATAGTTAGATAAAATAAGGTTTATTAACTAAATAAAATTCAATTATGTTGATTTCAGTTGGCTTTGTTTCAGTATTATAGTATTTAAATAGGAAAATGCACTGAACTACACTGTTAAAAATGTCCGTAAATGCACGGTAATATTTACATAAAAGTACTGTAATTTTACGGAAGTGGCTTCCGTAATATTATGTTTACGGAAATTTGTCCGTATTGCCAGTTTACGGATGTAAGTTGATATCTTACCACTGCATGGAACTCATTTACTTATAACTTGTCACTGTGGTTCAATGGTTAGAGCTTCTGTCTGGCAATTATAAGGTCATGAGTTGGAATTCCAGTATTTTCGAAAAAATTTTCAGGTTACTAAATAGTGCGTCACAATCTCGATAACACATAGCTAGTAAGAAAATGTAGTATTTTTAGAAAATGGAGTGCTAATATAATACAGAAATTTAATTCTTTTTGCGGTAAACGGATTGTGCGTTATTTTACGGAGGGTTTCGTTATCAAGAAAAACTGTGTGTCTGTTACTTTACGAAGATTTCTGGATAATTTTTTGCCAGTACTTTTCCGTAATTTCACGGTAATTTTTTCTAACAGTGTATTACCTCATTTCGTTGACAATCATACAAGTAATATGGCAACCAGAGTAAATGTTGAGTTATGTGCAGTAACGGCTAGTGATAGTTTACAACGTTAAAATTTTTAGTGCTCACTTTAGCCATAACGACATATGTTGTTGCCAGATGAAGTCGTGAAACCAGTGTGCCTCTAATTAGCGATACTGAACGTTTTTGAGAGCCTCCAAACAACTGAAACCAAATTAAATGGTGCTGCGGTAACACGCTGGACTCGCATTAGGAAGGACCCGGGTTCGATACGCGGCTCCGACCATCCTGATATCGGGTTTACATGGTTTCCCGTAATACTTACAGACTAATGCTGGTATGGTTCCTTAAAAATGGCCATGGCCGACTTCTCTCCCAGCTGCTGTCATTGTAACAAGTTATGTGGCACCGTATATAATGACCTCGCTGTCGACAAGACGTAACACCCACTTGCATATACATTATTGATATAGGTCGGAAATTTTCGCAGATTCAATGACCTGCACATTAGAATGCACTCTTCTATGCATACTCAAAACCCCGACTATTTGTCCACTGGCTGCTACTCAGTGGAACAACAGACAATTAACGAATATACGGGGCTTGAGTATACATAGGGCAATGGATTCTAGCATGTGGGTCATTTAATCCGCGAAATTTTCCAGCCCCTAATTATTGATGCATCACTTCCGTTATCTTTGGAGCAATAAAATCACAATGTGGCAATTAAGTGAAACATCTACTGAAGTGCTCGTTTATTTATATTATTATTTACAGGAGTGTATAAAAATTTTGCTTCTAGCTTTTTACCGCTTATTGTTGGCAGAAAAATAAAGTGTTTTCCTCACATCATGAAGTTCTTTTTTAAATGTTTATGCATTTCCTTGCCTCATTCGGGTGTGCATGGTTAATATGCTCTTGCATACTGTGTGATTCAAATAATGCATATATAAAATTAGTGTTGTCTGATTTTTTTTGTATGTGTGTGATTTAACTTTCACGACGCTAACCATTGATGTGTAAAAGAAACTTATTCACGTCCGGCTTGCGACGTATTATCAAACATGGGCTAAACACGCTGGATTGTTTTTTTTTTTTTTTTGTAAGAATGGTGTTGACTCATTTTACTGAAGGTTGTGTTTCAGACACTCCGAGCCTATTGTTAAAGGAAACAATATTTGTCTGTGAAGTTAAGCATATCGGAAAATGAAATTACAAGCTGTCCCTACAAATAAATCCTGAGAGAACCAGCAGTAAAAATGCACTTTAAATACCAAGTAGAATAATGAATGAAATATTCGACTCCTTCAGGCGTTAATAGAAAATTCCCGTCTAGCCAATATTAAATGAAGATTTCGCTATAAATTTAGGCCAGAATCAAGAGTATTTATACGTGTTTATAGTTTTATCGCAGTTAATATAGGCTAGTACAACACAGCAAAGTAACACAATAAAACAATTACATTATATATTTGAATAGTAAAAATTAAATATATATCATCCACGAAAAACCGCGGTCTATATTTATAGCTTGGAATGCCAAATACTAATGGTTTGATTACAAATATATATTATTTTTATTCTGAGAACTGCATTTGCCGTAGGTTTGTATTTTCATTCGGCTGTCTCGTGTTTCGAATTCGGAAATTTTGGTTCGAGTTTATTAGTTAAATTTTTGCTTCAGGTAGGTAATAAACATGTGGTCGGTAGTACGCTACCGCGAGGTAATTGTAATTAGGTCAGAGTTACCAGTTTTAACCCGATGTTCATTTACCAGTTGGGAGCATTTGTAGCTGACAGTGGGTTTGTTCGCACGTCGTTCCACGGATGAAGCAATTAGTAATTTGAGGTTGGAGCAGATTTACTGGCATTTAAGACGATACAGAAGAGAGATTCGTATGTATTATCCTCTACAGAAACGATTTCAGAGTTGAACATAGGATTTTAACATATACGTTACATCTGTATATGGTAAATATTTAAACCCTAAAGAATTACACGTTTCAACAACATACGTATGGACATGGTCAAAGTTGAAGTATACTTACGTAGGTCTAGTATGACATCTATAAAACATTAATCTTTTACTGTTCACCATTAAAGCATTAAATTGTTTGAAAAATACTACGTTCGAAAAATATTAATTAATGTTTTGCAACCATAGATCATAAATATAACCCTTCAATATTCTACTGATACCATTGACGTCAGGTGCACGTGGTGCATTTGGCGAGCACTAAAGTATTTCTCAGGAATGGTTAGAATTAAATGATGAGTACTCAAGTGGTTCTCGGCTAGCTTATGCTTGAAGAGACCAACCTTACGAATTATTCAGATTTGTAATTCTATCAGATCTTTCCACGCTGCCTGAAACTGAAGTGGGACATCAATGACTCCAACGGACTAGAATATTTTCTATGTTTTTGCACATTGCCTTTCGTCAAGTGTTCTTCACTTAGAGAACTGCTCACGTTTTAAGCGATTTATGACAAGATAGACGACAGTTGCATGTATATACCACTTCAAAAACGTCATAAATAGGGACCCCTGATTTTGGCGAAAATATATTTGCACCAACGTGCACGCTTGTAGCTGTAAACTGTGGTCAATGATTGGTTGTTTTTTAAGAGTGTATGGCTGATAAATGAACGCTGAAAACATCAATTGATTCCTACATTTTTTTCAAAGCCAATATGGATAAAATACTCAATGACAATCCTATATAATGGTATTTGCCAACTTTATGAGTAAATATTTATCCAGAATTACAAATTCGTTACGCGTAATCTCTTGCGCTGCAGTTAAATGCACGAGGTTCCGGCGTCAGAGATTGTGCCTCAGAAGTTCGTAACACTGGAAACAATTTTGTTTAAAAGTTGGCTAAAACTGTCGTCTAGGATTGGTATTGACTATTTTTTTGCAAATTGGCTGTAAGAAACCAGCAGTTATAAATTCATGCTTTTAGCGTAGAATTATGTACCACGCCCTCTTAAAGTCAGTGATGGCTCGAGGGTTGTTGGCAGGTAGGGCACAAGTTGCCGAGAACTGTACACTCGTGTGAACGCACGGCCATTTTGTGAGTAATCAGTAAAAAGCGGCAGCTACATACCAGCGTAGCTGTAGCGTCAACTAGCGGACAACACTATACAGTTCTCTGCAACTTGTGCCCTACCTCATAACAGCCCTAGAACCGCCACTGTTTAAACTCTCAAATTCTTGATGTTCTACCAGCAAATTGCGTAAATGCAATGTCGCAGAAATTTTATTCTGATAGGTACAGTCAAATGAGAGAAGTTTTGACTATAGCCGCTTTACTAAGTTGTTTACTCTCAGATAAATAACAACAGGATAAATTTACGTTCGTGCGTAACTGTGCCAAATAAAAACGCAAACAAACGACTTGCACAAGAAGGTGATTGATTAAAATGGACTCTAAACTCTTCTAGCTAGAATGTTAGGCCTTGCTTCCACGCTACTTGCGCACAAATCGGTCAGCCACGATGCAAGTCAACTTGAACAAGAAGGTGTTCATCTTTAAACCGATAACAGTGCGAACTAGGCTTAAGGGTGATCAACTGGGGAAATATCATAATTTTACGTTCGCATGAATTGGTGTTAGTTTTGTAGACTTGTGGGAGTACATTTTCCTCGTACAAAAAATAAATACCTCAACCATTTTTCGCATAATGGCACTTTGAAGCCAACATTCACATGATTTTTGTTCTTAGAAACCGCAAAAACCAAATAAAATAAATAAATTTAAAAATTCACACTGAACCTACATGTCACAGGCTACTGCTTCATATGTATTAAAATCCATTACAAATATTTTTGTATTATTTTTTTAAATATGAAATTTTTTTCCGTTTAACAATTTTTTAACCATACAAAAAATTCACATGGAATTTAAAACGTGTAAAGTAGTGACCCGTGACATAAATTTTCAGTGTGATTTTTTGTATTTATTTATTTTCTTTGGTTTTCGCTGCTTATAAGAACAAAATACGTGTAAATTTTGACTTCGAAGTGACATTATAGGAAAACTGGTTGAGCTAATTTTTTGTAAGAGTGAGTGAGAGATTTTGGTCAGCGCTCAACATCGAGGTCTTTAGCGCTGGTGAGGGGTGACATGAGGTGAATATGGAGAAACGGGAGATCCCTGAGAAAACACGCCGACCAACGGAATCGTCCGGCACGATTCCCACATGTGAAAATTCGGAGAGCGACCCTGCCGAGAATCGAACCCGGATCGCCTTTGTGGAGGCGAATGGTCTATTTATTTATTTATTTTTGCTTGAGATAAATTTACTCTCAAGTGGATGGTGTTATGCATCAACCAGCTATGAGCCAAATAGGTTAGTTGTAAATAACAATGTGTTTAAAGATTCTTAGCTTTGAGCAGTTCTTACGAGAAGTAGGCCTATTTTAGTCTTATAAAGGAAATATTTTGAACACGCTACAGGACTAGAATACATTAAGACAGTTTTAAAACTGAAAACGTACTCATCTGTATTACGCAACAGATTGGTACGCACATAGCTGGTTTATGTATAACGTCGTCCGTAATGTCTACAAAATCAACACAATTTCATACAAACATACAATTATGATTTTTCCCCACTTGGAAGCAAGTTTCACGTGCGAGTAGCTTTCTCCTGCTCATTCGGCGCGGCAATATTTCAAGAGCGAGTTTCCACGACAGTTTCGGGAGGAGAAACAAGGAGAGCTTCAGCGCTTCAACGTCCATGTTGTGAGGCCAATTTCCGACCAGAACCAGGTCGTTATTGATGGCGCGACGGCACGCCAGACATAATTTGTTCGGGTCTTAGCATTGTTACGTGCTCTCCTGAGGAGAAACAACGGCATACATGGCTACTTTATTACTTCAGAAATGTTCCACTGCGCTCGGACCTTGGCTGTGCTTCCCGAACAATTGTTACGGATTTAGGACCAAAGTGGAACCATTTATTTGGTTTTATACTACATGAAACTACGCTACCAGGGTTAAGTCAGCTCTCGCCAAATTGAAATGTCGAATAGTGTTTACTTTATAAATGTCCACGTTGTAAAAAATGGTTTCCACAATTTTAAAAAAAAATCTTTGCAAACCAGTTTATAAAAATAATTGCGCAACATCGCTAAAATTAATAAAAATTTCGCACATTCCACGGGATGTTTTTATGACGTATTAGAGAGAATTCATATTGTAGTAAAATTTAAGCACGAATTTTTATTTTCCATTTATATGTAATTAGCACATTACATACAAATTCAAAGGGGAAGGGGGCCGCTGTGGCCGAGTAGTCAGACCACTGTCAAACCACCCCCCCCCCCCAAGGCAATCCGGGTTTGATTCCCGACGAGGTCACGCCCAACGATGCCGTTTGTCGGCGGGTTTTCTCAGGGATCTCCAGTTTCCCCCGCGCCTTCACTCCGGCACTGCTCCATACTCACCTCGTGTCACTCCTCACCAGCGTACAGACATCAATGTTGAGCGCTGACCAAAATCCCTCACTCACTCCACATGGGAGTTTTATCTGCAGGATTTGCATTGCTATAGCCATTATCATGAAAGTTATGTTCTGGAGAATTCGTGAATGAAAGTACACAACTTCTTGCTGTGGTGAGAAAACAGAGATACTTTTAAGTTTAAGACGCCCACTTTACACGTAGATTACTTTAACCGAACCATAATGATGCCGTTTAACTTAAAATCAATCTTTACATACGAAAAAGTAAATTCACTCTGGAATATTTGAAAAATCTCCTGCCAGGTTCATAAAATATATTACAGGGAAGGACAACCCAAGCTTTCGCGAAAAAATTTATTTACAATGTACAGTACATTTATGTCCAAATTTAACTATATCCTAGACTGGACAATTTAAAGAAATGAATACATCATACACGAGTGGAATTCATGAATATAAATACAATGACGAAACCACTAAGGAACGATGGGAGATAAATTATTAACGAAACAAGGTACACATTATATTCTGAGAGGAAGAAGAAATGCAGGACAACACAAAATATGGACGAAGTGTGAATCCAGAAAAGGCTGCTTCTTTGTCCATGAAGTGCAAAAGAAGTAGAATATGACATACTTATATATCATGGGTATAGGTATACCTGACTTGCGCGAAAATATTTTTGCCACAGCTTGTTGCAATGTCTTATGTGCAAATCTGTAGATCTGCTTCATGGTTACTGGCAGCGTGCCTTTGTTCAGACACGTCCCAGATTTGACTGCACCAGTTAGAATACGGTTACTGCGACACCATACGTCTGTGATTTGTCTGTAGAAGCCAAATGCAAGAGATAGTCAGCACATAATTTCACTGACTACGAAGCAGAGATGTAAATGTGTACTCAAGGTATTTTAAAAATAAAGTTGCACAAAAATTTTTCGCGAAAATCAGGCGTCCCTAGCCACCAATACAGGTAGAAAATTTTTGCAATCTTGATTATTTTCAGGCTAGACTTTAATGTCTTAAGAAGGCGTGGTACATAATTCAACGCTAAAAGCACTTATCTGTAACTGTAGGTTTATTGAAGCCAATTTGCGAAAATTAAACAATAGCAATCCTTGACAATAGTTTTAGCCAACGTTTTAAGCAAAATAGTTTCCAGTGTTACGAACTTCTGAGGCACACTCTCTGACGCCGGAACCTCGTGCATTTAACTGCGGCGCAAGAGATCACGTGGAACGAATTAGTAATTATGGACAAATATTTACTCATAAAGTACACAAATACCATTATCTAGGATTGTCATTAAGTATTTTATCCATACTGGCTTCGAATAAAGCGTAGAAATCACTTCAAGTTTTCAGCGTTTACTTATCTACCACGCACTCTTTGTCGTCTACTTGTCCATTATTGCTCTACTAAGCAACAGTTTCACCCGACACCTGATAGAACTGTTCTTTAACATAGTTTCATTGCATGTTTGTTATTACATGTGAGTTCTCTAGTGCATATCTAAAAAACTGTAAACCACTTAAAAACGTGACAGCAAGCAGGTCAATACGTTTGAAATTCATTTCACACTAAAATTTATTCGTGAAATTTTCCTGTTATGATTATTAATCATATTCTTACTTGAGGCACATAACTCCTGTGATTTTAAGTGAGACAGTAAATGACTGTAGTTTTACATCGTAATATAATAATTAATATGTAATTACAAGTTAAAGCTTTGAAAGGAACTGTTCACTTTATTCAACAATGAAGTTCCATTGTTTGGCGGTTGATATGTTTTTCGTTGGCAGATGTATTGGATTATATCGTTCTGTGTGCATACTTACAGCGGTTTTCATGAATTAATTAATAATGCAAACGACTAAATGAAAACTTTTTTGGGGAGTGTGAAGCTTAGTGAGAATTGTTAATTTGTACAGAGTTATAGCTACAGTGATACAAATGAGTTAAATTTTATATTAGTACACCACGTTCATAAAATTCTTTTTCATTGGGATGAAAATTGTGCAACATATTATCAAAATTGACACGATTTCTTTCGCATGTCATTTAAATGAATATACGTATATTTAACTTAAACCATGCTTAATTATTGTTTTGTAAAAACGGCTACATATTTTTTGTAGTATTAGAATACTTTTTTTAAGGTCAACGATTTTTCTCATGAAAATAAATTGACATTAAATAAAAAAGAATTGTTGCAAGAAAATTAGCAAAACTGTATCGTGAAGCAAAATCACGGGTTTGTCGGAAACGACTCATTTTATATAAATAATATTTTTAACTGTATTAAACTGAGAAAAAATTTAATCTAGCATAACAACTAAGTAATAAAGTTAGGAAGTTAATAAAGTATCCTAATTTCAACTTAATATTGATTGATAAAACAATACGTTATCTGCGTTCAGCTAGGAGCAAAGAGTAATATTTACTTGCGTAGGGGCACATTTCCGAATTTATGTGAATACGATGTATTTCGTACCCAAGATTTAGTAAACCGATTATTTTGGTTCAACATTCTTTGTATAAATAAGTAAATTTATATTATCAGGATAAAATAAATCATTTGATTTTCTGTTGTTTTCCACACGCAAGGACAAATGCAAGGCAACTCCTCGTAATGTTGCTTGCTTATATGCGTACCTAGTTTCTACAAAATAATGTTTGTAATTCTACCAAGAATTTCTTTGTAAACTGTTTTCCCATCGGTTTTCTCCGTCGACGTACAAAATAAAAGTGTTTACAGTGTATACCAACTCATCGTTGAGGTCTTTTCGTATTTTATTGTTGTAAAACGTACATTTAACTTACTTATTTACACTAGAGTGCAATATTAATTCAATAAATTAAATTTATAGTTTATAAAAACATAACACACATTATGGTTGGTAAATAATTTAACATTACTGAACGAATCTGCGACTTTAGTTTTCTAAATGATATTATAGAAAAAAAAATATTTTCTGATTCACAAATGATTTTGCAAGAAAAATGTTGTACTTTACAAGGGTTTGTCAATAAGAAAGTATTACTTTTAAGTTTTACAAATAACGTAGTAGCCAACAGACTATACACTTCTATTATCCTTGAACTCAGAAAATTTACACCAACCTTTCATATACAGAATGATACAAAAGTTCCAATCCATTAATGTATTTGAATATTTCATGCAATGGGACAGAATAAAGTACTGTACTATTGTGGACATACGCCATTGCGATATATTTCGTCCCAGAAATCTTAGTATGAGACTAAGAAAAAACTAAGGACAAACGAACAAATGAGAAAACACGCGAAGTTGGGCTGTAGTAAATACACCCATTGGCCAAACCAACAGCACAGAATATTAAGGAATACAGAAGTGAAATAGTCGGCAGGAAGGCGAACTCAGTCACACACGCCAGCAAAATGGCTTCCCTGGCCAGCAACATGGCGGAAACACCTACTGCCAATCAGCGTGAGGCAGCTGCTCTGCTAGTCGGCAGCCAGGCCAATAGGAAACCTGTAGTAACATGCAGGAGCCAAACAGACACGGGGCTGGAGTCTAC
>PNEQ01035731.1:0-16755 GCA_003012365.1 Medauroidea extradentata | reverse complement strand
CACTGAATGTTTCGTATCGACATTGGCTGTTGTTTATTTGAAGCACTGTTTCTCTCTTCAACAAACCCAGTTAGAACGGTACAGCTTGAACACACAGCGTGTGTGATTTGCCAGAAAACTGTTCACACGTGTCAAGGTTAATATACTACAGTTTATTGGAGACTATCTCAAACATTTTCGCGATTTTCCAGTGTCTCTAGCTATGGCTTTCGAGGAGAATTTTGTGCGTACGGATCAACAACCACACTTCAGGTTAAAATATTATCTAAGTTTTGTCTCAAATTACTTAAGTTAATAAACAAAACAAAATTTTATTTCTATGCACATTGATGCATTTAACCAAAAGCAACGCCTCATTATATTTTCATTCTGTATTACCCATTTGTTATGCATTGATTAATGGTTAATATAGACCTGAAAAATTCGCGTTTTCGGTTGGGCACAAGCTAGAATTCCAACAACTGTATGTTTGTGTCACTCTCGCAATTGGCCTTTGACTTATTTGGCACCTCCTGGAAGTCTCTGAGTCGATAATATAAATGTAACTAATTCAGAATTATTACACTTAAACAGCAAGCAGTTAACGATCATCTGCCGTCAGCTTCAATCCTTACATATTCTTGCAGGCTAGCCTGCAGGTCAGTGAACCCGCCAATTTGTCCGGTCTCTAATGATTAATTTCAATATCTTTAAATATGTATTGAATAACTGTTTTTGTATAATTCAGTATTGTAAAATTAAGTCTTATTTTTATGTTAAAATTGAGGTTAAGATTAAGAAAAGGCTAAACTTTTTTATTCCGCAGAAAAATAAAATTTAATAATTAAAAAATCCTTCAAAAATTAATTATATTTTGTAGCGTACGTGTAGTCCATTAATTTTCATGTAAAATTTATGTTGAATTGTAAAAGTTCTACATTTGTATTTAAAAATATTGTGTTTTAGTTACATGTTGCTGTTAAATTTACATTGACTGACTTGCGAATTACAATTTTTATCACTGCTAGTTCAACGTAAATATTTTGTATATATACATTGTCTTGCGGCGAAGTAAATGTAAAATTATTGTCAAATGCCGCCTACGGTTCCAAAACAATAGCGTTTAACCACATAATATATCGTATTTTTTTATTTATTTGTCTTTGTTCATTTATTTCGACTATCATTTTTTGGCGAAGTTAAGGCGAAATTCACTCCAGTTTTACTTATAATTGATTTGACTAATGATTCATTTTTGTTCAATTAACTGTTGAAAAGGTAAGTTTCTAGGGTATTTTAAAAACAGGAATTAAAATTTTAAGTGAATTATTTACGTATTATGTATTTATTCAATCAGTGGACAGTGGTTAAAAGTAACACAAGGCACAGTTCTTTAAGTTTTCCATGACAAAAACGTTAATAAGTATTATATTTGATTTGCTTTATCACGGCTTATAGACGTAACGGAAGATTATACTTAATTAATTGTGTCATCGCGACTGTCAAGCAGTTGCTCTGTCGTTCACGCTTATATATCGGCACGTAGAACTGAGAAACGCGGCTTGGCAAGCAACAAGGTTGAATAATTCTTGAACAGAGCTGTACACAGCATGCTACCTGGCTACCTGGAGAAAGCGCGGGAAGAGGCCTTGAAGGTAACCAAAAACACTCGCTCTGGTTGTTCAGCGCTCTTACCTGGCCTCACAATACGGTTCATTCTTGGTGAACGGGCCGGACGGGCCAGCAGGACGCAAAGCAAATGACGAACACAAAGATAACAGAAAACTGCTCGTGGGAGAAGTCTTGCCAACTACTCCTTAGAACGCCCATAGTGTTGTGTCCGAATTGTGAAAACTTTTTGGAAGCATTCTTCCTTTGCTACAGTCCATCCTACAAACGAGTGCACTTTTCTTATAGCTAGCAAGTGTAATTTCTGAACGTAGCACAAAAAAAATGAAAGTCCTACAAACACGGCTACTAAAATTATACACCACCTGCCTTTCTTGACTCCCGCTAGAGGTTTATCTAAAAAAAAAATCCGATCTTAGTTCACTTAACATTGACAGTGGAATCCACTATCAATGTTAAGTGAACTAAAATCATTTGCACTTACAAAAAAAATATTGAGAAAAAATCCAAAAATGAAATATATACTATAAGAATATCAACATCAGATAAGTATGATTGGACGACAAACAACAGTTTAAATTTAAGTTAAGTAAATTAAACAAAATAAGTCTCAAATCCTTCTTTTGTAATGCATATATTTAAAACAACATTCCACAATAACTAATAACTCAAAAACCTATCCTAATTAAAAATAAACCCAGACACCACCTATGGAGGTAGTACAGAGCTGGAAAATAATAATTTGTGCGTGCGTGCGTGATGCTTTTTAGATATATTTTTTATAACCCCAGACTTATATAAGTTTGTGTGTATAAAACAGATCTATGTTTTTAGATTACATATACTTTAAATACATGTACATAACATAGGTATGTCACTCAAATACTGTAAAATGTATTGCCATCATGCCTGCCTGTACTGTTTGGATTACAAAATACTCCCATACGAAGCTCATTGAAGCAAAACAAACAAACAAAAAATCCATAATGATGTTTGTGAACTCATGTTTCGTTTAAATGTATGTGCAAGTGAAACGGAATTGATCATGACATCACAGAAAATGCTGAAAAGCAAACGGTGATTAATAAATTATCACGTAGAACTTTGCTAACATAACTTTTGAATAAGACTACTGGCTTGTGTATAAATGTATGATATTTAAAATTTTGTATTTGTTTGGGTATATGTAATAAATTATCCCCAGATGTATCAGTTACACACTCAACATTTAAACTGAAGGGCGCATCAAATGCCACGTCGCCTCAACGAGCCAAGCGCTGAACTAGCTTGCAAGGTTCCCGCCGAACGGTGTTTACTATGGGACACTAAGCGGTGACCATATAATTTTATCGCTGGAAAGTCTGCAACTAAGTTCAGTGCAGGTCGCAATCTCATATACAGACACGTGCTACTTCACCCTTAACGACAGAATCTTCACTAGCGCACTCTAGCAGCCAACGACGTAAAATAACATGGCTGCCGACGACTGCAGCGCCGCCTGACAGACGACGAAGAAAATAAAAAGTGCAACACCAGCGCTAGCACACTCTAGCAGACGATGATGCAAACAAACATCGTGGCTGCCTAACAGATGACGTAAAAGATGGCGGCGACGACGGGAGGGAAAAGCAAGCGACAGTCAAATATTCTCTCCTGAGGGAACATTTTCTCACTCAACAAGTGACTGCAGAAAACAAGGACGACACAACACATGACACGACACATATGACATGACACATGACATGATGTGACATGAAACAATATACTCATAGTGGGAATCCCGACGAGATACATCATAGGGATCGGCGTACGAGACTCAAGTCACGTCCGAAACATGATGAAATGTCTATTTTAGACCCTTGTAATGCGGTGGATCCCCACAATTTGGCTAGAGTATAAAAGCACCGAATCAACATATTTGGGGAGAGTTCTCTATTGGTTGTGCTAGAGGAAGGTGCTGTGCCTGTGGAGAGAGACTGATGAAGACATCTTGGTGACGTCAGAGTCTACTGTGAGGCAAGAGGACTGCTGCTGCTGGTCGACGGACAACAAGGAGGTGCGCGGCGGGAGTCGAACCGAAGACCTCAAGAGCGAAGACGATGGTGCACTCGGGGTGCTGCGCAGCACATGGTGAGCCATCACCACTTCGGACTGTGTAGGTTGTACATTGTCACTATTTGAGAGACTGTTGATTGAGTATGTGACTGAACTTTTATTATGATTTGTAGTATTTGATTGATGGTAGACATTTTTGCTGTGATTTAATTGTCAAAGTTAATTAACGTTTCTTTGGCACAGTAGTAATTGTGTGCATAATTAAGGGTGTTGTGAAAGTTATAGTTGATTGCTGTTTTGTGTACTTTTGTAAGCTCTGTGAGCTAGTAAATCAATAACTTAATTCAACTCTTTCAGTTCTAATTATAAGACCTCTATCCCAAAGAGCTCAGAGAATTGCCCCTATACAAAGTTTTTGCTTAAGCTTGTAACAATATTAAAAACATCACGTTGATGAGACTGGCTTTAATAATGAAATTCTAAATAAATTTAATATACATTCTTTAAAATAAAGAAGAGTTGCTACTGATGAGGATGAGTTATTTGTTTTTAAATGCACAAGTCATTACCCCTGAAAATTCCAAATTACATAAGTAGAAGCTATGATATTTTATGTTCTCCTGGTAAATCTGGAAGAGAATTCGAATGCTGTACTAACATGTCAAAAAATTTGTTTATCCCTTTAATCCATTTAATAAAAAATTATTTTGTCTCCAAACATGTTTAGATTTAATTGGCTAATATTTTTGTAGATTTCTATGCTGTCACAATATGATAATATGTCAAAAACAATTTACTTATATTGCCAATTTATTTTTCTAAAATTTCACAGGGTCTATTATTCCTTACGGAATTAATAGATGTAAGCTCCTGTTTGATGTTGTTTTGTTTTTGTATTTAATGTAGTGCCTACCTGCTGTTCTCTGGTAAAACTCTTTGTCTAACATTTTAATATTTGCGTACATAAATAAATCATTACGATTATTACTATTAGTGACGCAATCATTCACTGAGCTCCACGTCTCTTTTGATAATTACAGAGAGATTAATCGAATTGAAGAATCGTTTGTTTGTTCGTCTTCTATGCGATCCTATATCATACATCCGATTGCGACGATACATTGGTAAGTTGTTGAACGTGCGCCCGCGAACGGTTTCTGACAAAAAAAAATTGATGTTGAAGGTGCGAGGAACGGGATAGAAGAACAGAACGGGGCAGCCGAAAAATTAAGAAAAATTATTTTCTTTTTCAAAGCGTTTCTGAAACGCCCATTACTTACCCTTAACATATTTTGCACCATTTTGAATTTTTCAAACAAAACTTTTTTACTTCAGAATTTTTTTAGTATTAAATCGAAAACCTCGTGAACAAAGTCATGGGTACCAGCTAGTTATAATTAAAGGTTTGCAACTTTAGTTATTCGAATGACATTAATATTTACGACATGTAGTTAAATTGAATATTGTTATTCTTACTAACGCAGTCAGTTTATTATGTTATGTGGGGGATGAGGATGCTATTTTTCGAAAGTAGGAATTCCTTACTACATTTCACGTAATAGACAGTGGCTGCAATAGACAATTAAACATAGTAATTAGTACACTATAGTAGATATACCTATACTATAACAGTGATGGCACTAACTTGATTAACACTATGCTGGTTTGCGTGTAATTTGCGTAACTTTTCATAAGAGTGGCTTTCAAAATATAAAATTTTTTATGTTCCTTATTCATATAAATTTAGAAGCCAACATAATATATATAAAATACCTCCCAGAAGCGAACATCCGTCCCAAAAATTCACTCTTATTTTAACCTCTTGAACCATTCGATAATTTGAAGATTTGCGCATTGCAGAATAGTAACAGTTTAATTGGTTCTGTACTTAAGTTGGACCGTTAGTGCTTCACAAGTTGTCACAACCAATGAGCTGTAAGATTAGTTATTTTATGTGGTTTCATTGGACACTGAGTCTCACATGTCTAGTGCAGACTATGTGTACCCTTCCTCTGAAACATGTAATTATTTATTTTATATCGATACCCTCATGTGAAAACCTCGTTACTCCAAAATCTATTTTTTAACAGGAGAGGGAGTCTTTTGTGGTTACAATCCAGCAATAAAGCCTCATGAGCTCTAATTTTTGCTTTAATATTTTTAAAAACATATCTGGAGATACATGTGAAAACCTCGTATCTCCAAAATCAGTTTTTTTTTACAGGAGAGAGAGTTTTTCGCTTGTTACAATCCAACAATGGATTTGCGAGAGTTCGGATTTTTGCTTTTAAAATTTTGAAAAACATATCTGGAGATGCGTGCTTTTCGCAGTTGATAAGGAATTTTTTTCGGGGTATAATGTAAAAATAAAACGAAAATCTAAAAAAATGGAGTTACGAGATTTTCTCATGAGGGTATCGATATGCGTATACAACACAAGTTTTTAATTTAGTATACGAACTTTTAACTCGGCTTTTCTTACTCACTGGGGTGAATAGGATACTAGGTTACTTATTAATTACCTTTTAAATGTACTAAAACTTTTTATATGCCTGTGTTCCAATTTTGAGCTGTTCCAAAACTTTGACGCAGTAGAGAACGATTGGAAATTGAATTTAGTTTTGTGTAGCGGTATTATTAATCTATTGTCAAATTTAGAGCATGTGCTTTATAGAACGGTGAGCATTATGATAGACAAAACATTTATGTGGGTAGCGAGTGTTAAGGTGTTAAATGTTTTATGCAACAAGAACAGAGAATGAGTGTTTCACCTTTCCGCTAGGTTAAGTCATGATAGCTTTCTGAGGTAGAGGGTTATGCTGTAACGAGCTTGTAAGGTAAATATATACCTAAGTGTTTTTTTCATGAATACATCTCTCATGTTAAACTGCAAACACCGACTGAATTAGTTAAATACTGTTAATATTTTAATGTTTATGTGTGTATTGATAAATAGTTTATGTAGTGTTTTGTTCTACTTATATAGACTAGTACTAGAAATTCATTAGTTTAAATGTATTTTGAAGAACATTTTTAGTTGACTAGGCTATCAGCTAAAACTCAGTGCATATGAATGCCTGTATGTAGGCTATATTGTTTGCTGTCACATATTATTAATTTTTGTTTTTTGGAAGTGTTTATCTTTTCTTTCATAAACATTAAAATATTAACAGTATTTAACTTATTCAGTCGATGTTTGCAGTTTATCATGCGAGATTGAAAAATAAACTTAATGATTACATGTACTTATTCCTGAAAATGGCTACTTTGGAAGAAAGTTTTCAAGAAATATTTTTATGGATAGTAAATATATTCTTAAGTATCACCGTGGTAACTTGAATGTTTATAAAAGTTCTTAGAGGACAGATGTTTTGAATCTCGCGCCAATAATTAAGTGTAAGAGAAGGCATTTTAGCCTTAACTTCACCAAGAAAATGAAAGCCGAAATAAATAAATAAATAAATATAGGTTTTCACTGACACTACACGTCCTCCCGAGCTGCAGTGGAATCCGTAGTCGTGTAGCCTCGCACGAGGAGTCAGCCGAGAACATTCCTCAGTGACAATCAGTGCTCGTCAACAGTACTGGAACAATATCTGACATTACTGAAACTACTGACCAGTGAAATCAGTGAGTATCGGAATGTGGCGACAGTAGTCGATAATGGCCATTATGACACAGCGGATTAGTGTGGCTTTTAATTTGGATGACATAAGTCTTTCAAAGCGCCTCAAACTTTGCAGCAAAAATACACTCTTTCACACAAGTTATAGTAACATGAGCATTCCAGGATATGTTTTCGTCAGTTATTACGTCCAGGCTTTTTACAGATTTCAAGAGAGTAATTTCAGTATTATTTATGATTACATCCGGAAAATTTCGCTGATTCAATGACTCGCATGCTAAAATCCATTGTCGTTTGCATACTCAAGCCCCGTCTGTTCGTTTATTGACTATTGTTTCACTGAGTATCAGCTAGTGGACAAATGGTCGGGGCTTGAGTATGTATAGGATAGTGCATTCTAATATGCAGGTCATTGAATCCGCGAAATTTTCCGGCCCCTAATGATTACATCCAGAAAATCAATTTGGTTACAGCAAACAGAAGAGAGGATAACCAATGAGATGGTTCTTTGTACTTTTTGTCTTTTAATTAGAGTAATGTTCAGTAATTTTAACTTTAACAATCATGATGTCTACTTTTTCTAGTTTACTGAATTGGTACACTTAACTATACCCGTTAATAATTATGTTATAATTATATTAACAATAATTATATTAATCAAGTAGATGTGTTACGTATTTGTTTGGTGTATAAGTTTAGAAGGCGATGCATCTACAGAAGTCTATACGAACACTTCTAGACGACGTTTATGAATGATATTTGCTTATTCTTAGTAATAACATTCGAATAACGTTACACGTGCGTGTGTACCAATGTCAATGCCGAAAGTGGGTATTTTTCGATCTTTTCTAGGTACTAAAAACTTGGTGCAGAACCTCTGAATACCTAGAGGCATGTACATAACTCCAATATATGTTATGTCGCTTTGTAAACTATAGCGTCACCACTGAATGTCACATAAAATATTATATCCGCAAGAAGACTGCGTTACCAGTTCACTGACTTGCGTCTATAGTCTAGTGTGAGGAGTGATGCGCGTGCTATATCGTCCGTACCGAATCCGCACGTCTTTTGTTGTTATTATTATTATTATTATTATTATTATTATTATTATTATTGCGTATTTAAGGCGCATTTGAGGCATGGATGCCGTATCTTACACTAAACCCCTTACACGTGATTACAACAAAAACACTACATTATCCTTTGTTACTTGTCAGTTAAACTGTTCAGTTATCAACCGCACTATTTCAGACATATTGTATGTAGAGAAAACTTGTGTTGTATTATTCTCATTAGTTTTAAGTGTATACGTATGTCAAAAATTTTCTTTTTAAATTATCGTTATGTTTCTAAAGAGTAAACAGATGTAATGGGTCCAGTGAAAGAGACGGCAATTATGCCTTAACTGCGCCTGAAAGCCGCAAATGAATAAAATAACAATATATATTTAAGTTAGAAGTATCATATTCATACATGTACATAGAAAAAAAATACCCCACACATACACAGATATACACACTACAAAACAAACCAGTTTTCACTCTGAATCTCTCTCTCTCTCTCGCGCGCGCATAACACATGCATTCTAGGCCTTGATTTCGCGAAACACAGACGACCGTCTTAATTACGTCAGTGTAGTGAAAGCCACGTAATAAAATCAATAAATTCATAACACAATCATACCTGAAGAATATCTGGCATGTCCTGATTACTTATTGTTATAGACGTGAAAGTAACTAACAAGAACGTATTGTTGGGTGTTGTGTACAAACCACCTAATGTCGGCTATCTGGATAATATTGAAACTGCGCTTGCACCGCACATCGCATGCTATGATCATATTTTGACTATGGGTGATTTTAATACAGATCTACTTAAGGCAAATAGTCAATCTACTTATTTGCGGGATATATTTAATACACTTAAATTAAATATTTTGCCTTTCAATTCATTACATCACGTTTGCAATGCCAATACCTGGCTTGATCTTGCAATTGTTTCCAATAAAGATAAAGTGGTCAGTTATGGCCAGTTAGATGCTCCAGGTCTGGCTCACTATGATCTATTGTACTTATCCTACTCATTACGTTTGCCGAAGTTTGTATCTAAATTGATTAACTATAGAGACATGAAGAATCTTGACACTGATAAGTTATTATCCGCAGCTGCAGACCTACCATGGCAGTCTATAACAGCTGTTGCTACTATTGAAGAAAAAGTCGATGTATTTAACCAGCTTGTTCTTGGCTTGTATAATGAATATGCTCCAGTAGTTACTAAGCGTGTCACACGTTCCGCTGCTCCGTGGTTGACTCAAGATGTTCGATCTCTCATGGCTCAACGAGATTCTGCGTCTAAGCATACTGAAACGAAGAACATTTTCACTACAGATGAACTGAACTGTCATTTTTTTGAGCAGCAGTGCGAGTATAATAGTGTATCAAAAACTAATATAATAAATTAAATTAATTTTAATGCCAATGATAATGACGTTATAGACAATAAATTAGTATTTCGACCCGCATCTGAGATAGAAATATACCGAGCTGTTAAATGCATAAAATCTGGTGGAGAGGGTTACGATGGAATTAGTATTAAACTAATTCATATGGTCTCTCCAATTATTTTAGAAGCTCTCACTCATATAGTTAACACTTCGTTAACTTTGTGTTCCTTTCCTAGCAGCTGGAAAAAGGCTATTGTAATCCCTCTTAAGGAAAAAAAAATGCCACCCCCAAGTGTCTGTCAGAATACAGGCCCATAAGTATCCTGCCTTGTTTATCCAAAGTTCTTGAATACATTGTGCATGAACAAATATCCTCTCACATAAATAAATACATGTTTCTTGATCCCTTTCAGTCCGGTTTTAGAAGTCAGCTTAGTACATGTACTGCATTACTGTACGTCACTAAGGATGTTAGGCAAACAATGGATTCCAGGCAGCTAACAATAATGTCATTGATCGATTTTAGTAAGGCTTTCGACTCAGTTGACCATGACATACTTATTGCAAAACTAAGAGTTCTGTTCAAGTTTTCGCAAAGTGCATGTGAATTGGTTAAATCATATTTATGTTATAGGTATCAGTGTGTTGTCATTAATACGGTAAAATCTCGATGGTGCGCTGTTGTCAAAGGGGTGCCTTAAGGTTCTATTCTAGGTCCCCAATAATTGTTCTCGTTATTTATAAATGATCTACCAAAATGCTTTTCGCATGTGAAATATCATATGTATGCCGATGATCTGCAGATGTACATATCGTCTACTCAGATCGAAATTATATCAACTATAAGCAAAATTAATTTAGATCTTGATGCGGTTAGTAATTGGTCCGCGGCGAACGGTATACAAATAAACCCAAAAAAACTCAAGGCATAATAATTGGGTCACCCTCTTTAGTTGCCACTGTTATGAAACTACCTTTACCTAATAGGACCTAAAATGACACAATCATAAACTTTTCTGGTAGTGTTAAAAATTTAGGTCTGTAACAAAACCTACAAAACTTTGTACTCTCTAAAGCGCTTTAAAATTTTCTTTACTGGACGTATTAAATTGCTACTTGTTCAGACTCTTATGCTTCCATTGATCGATTATTGCGATGTTGTGTATAGTGACCTTTCTGAACATCTTAACACGCGCTTACAGAGATTGCAGAACATGTGTGTCCGTTTTATTTTTAATTTAAAATCCAGAGATCATCTCAGTGAGCGGTACAGTAAACTACGATGGTTGAATTTGCGAGACAGAAGAAAATTCCATTGTTTGTTGCTATTAAATAAAGTGCTGCACGACAACTCTCCTGGTTACATTCGTAATCGCTTTAATTTCCTTTCTCACTCACATGAAATAAGCACTCGTTCAAAAACTGATAATACATTATTAATACAGTCCCATAAAACTAATTACTTTTATAACTCCTTTAGTGTCTCGGCTGCCAGACTCTGGAATGAGCTGAGTCAGAACAATCGTAGCGAGGACTATAATTTAGTAAATAAATGTATCAATATCTCCATCAACCAATTCAAGACGAAGCTGCTGCAGTGCTTGCTACTGCGCGACCAGATCTCCAAAGTTGACATATTGAATGAATGCTTGTATGAATGTACGTATGACAGAACTAGGTGTTAATTGTTTGTTTTCTTTCTTACTATGTTTTAAAAATTAAAACTATATAAAGTTTTGAAGTGCCTGTTCAGCGTGGCTGTCTTTTGTAAACATCAAGGCTATTATTGTTAGTGTAGGTAGTGTAGTTTATTGCTATTGTTTTATCTCTAAAATAAGTGTTATATGTATCTAATACGGGTCCAGTGTAAGAGAAGGCAAATATGCCTTCACTGCGCCTAATAAAGACGATATTATTATTATTATTATTATTATACTTCTAAACACGTTTTCATTGGCAACATAACTCACCTAACAAACTGGAAAAAATGTGTTCTCGAAAACTAGACACATAACTTACACCATGCAAGTCAAGTACAAATTTCTCAACTTTTTGAAATGACATAGTAAATTGTTGACGCCGTTTTATTTTGCGACGTTGTCGCAATACCAACTGAACGTTTTGGAAGGGAAAATATAGTGATGTAAATTTGTTCGGAACCTTCAAAGAGAGCGTAACCTAAGATCGTACTCAAGATTCATTTAACCTCATTCCCCCTAAACCCGTCCCGATATTACATGCGATATTCACCGAATGGTACGATAATAACATGGAAATAAGCGTACTATACGCTATTTAATTTACAGTGCCTACCCAGTAGTTAGGGAGTGGCTCTATACACTTATCTCTGACCGTTTATTGGAGAAATGTGATAGGACAGGTACATCAAATATGCAAGAAAATCCCAAACACAGAGCCCGATAAAATATAATGATAATCGGCTTGTTTTAACACCGAAACATGATTTACTGCGTTACTTGTTTATTAATTCCGTCCTTTGTTCTCGTTTTCGGCGGATGGTGTTTATAACCGTGGTGCAGCCCAGAGCGGAAGCGGATATGTTTGTTGAACAGGCTGTGTGCCGGGTCACAGCTGGCGAATGTTTAAAAGTATTAGTGGATGTTGTTCCAGAGGGTGTGTGAGAATGAAGGAATAATGGCGACGGTCGGAGGTGGAGGAGGGAAATGGGGGATTGGGAAAGGCTGGCTTTTGGGGATCCTGTGTGGAACAGATGTCGGGGGCGCACCCCCTGGGGAGGCTGACAGGACCTACCCCAAGCGTCTCAGGTTTTGTGTAGGTTCAAGCATCCACCCTCTCAAAAGCCCTACCCTACCCCACGCTCGTACAGCACTGCGCATGTGTTCTGCCCTGCCACTTCAGCTACAGACCTCCACAAGAGTCCTGTCCTCTACCTGGTCTTACTACTTACACACCATGCACAGTAAAGAGAGCACTTTTAAGACTCTTCCAACAGGTATTAACCACTTATAAATACGGTATACTTTATTCCAACATCATTAACTTTCAAGGACACCGCCTACCCGCGCGTTAGAGGCTCAGAAGTGACGGAACTTCACGCACGGGACGACCTTGAAGCGCGCATCAATTACCGCATCCCCACAAAGACCCAAGCGCTGAACTAGCGTGCAAGCTTCCCGCCGTTCATTTTTACAATGGGACTTTAACCGGTGACTATAACATTTTATTGGTTGAAAGCCTGTAAAAAAAATTCAGTGCACGTTTCTATAGGCCGTTCACGATAAAATGAGCACTGCATAAAGTTTTCTTTCAGCCGTTTTGCAGCCATCTTTACTGTTTTTGACATGAAAACTTTCATGTAACTAAAAACCCGTGTAAATGTTTCAACACTCTCAAAAGTTAACACAAGTTGGTCCAATAAAACTTATTTTTAATTAATTACAAGTTATGCTGAGTGCTCAGTTTATATTGAATAGTGTATACCTGGGATTCACAAACAGTACATCCGAATAGAACATTTCAAAGTACGGCAGTCCGCAACGGGCATTTTTAGCTATGTTGGAGGGCTTCGAAACAATGTCATTCCGCTCTCGTCCGAAGTGTGTTTTATTTTCGTACACTGACGCAATAGACACATGTGGAATATTATCGTAAAATGGTACGTATTTACGAACACACAGCAACGCATTTTAAGCGCGTGGTAGGCGGCGTTCTTTAGAGCAACGAAATGTATGCACAGCGTTTGTCGTACTGCAATGTTAATATGAACAATTAATAATAATAAAACGCCTGTATTTGGCGTAGTTAAGGCGATTTTGCCTTCTCTTACACTGAACCACTTGGCTATCACACACAAATATTTACGATAAATAAATGTAGAAATAAAACATAAACATTCCCAAAAAAATATGTGCCATCAAACAATATGCGGACAGGCACTAAAAACACTAAGTTTTAGTAAGGAGCCCAGTAAACTGTGGAACAGAAAAATAATAGCAGCGACTTAAACACAGTGCTTATTTTACTGTGAATATCTTATACACGTGTTGCTAGGACAAAATCGGAAAGTCCTGTTTCCATAACACAGAGCACGGAATGACTGTCCGTGTAAGAGAGTAGTGCAAAAAAATACCAACACAATGAATTTCGAGTTGTAAACTCGATGAAACACAACGGACAGTTTCATTTCTTGGCAACTTGCAGGTAAAACTTCCTACTTCCTACATTTAAGTTGGGAAGTCCCTGATATGCACTTCATTAGACTAGGATAGTTGGGGAGATTGAATTTTTATAATTAAATACTGTAACAATGTGAGAAATTCAATCAATATTGTATTTATTTATTTGTTTATTTATTCACGGCCAAATTCAGTCGAAGGCTGGCTTACGATTGGCACTCCCATGTACATAATAAGATTCATTTAACATTGTAGTTACAAAATACATTTTAAATTTAAGTGCACTAAAATAATGAAGAATGGACGATTGATAAACTTTTTAATAAACACATTTGAACATAAATTTCTATGTCCTACTTCAGCTGGTTCACATGAAGAAAGGACTTATATTTTTCCCTGAACGAAAGAGAAGTAGTTTTTAAATCTCTCTGTAGGTTATTCCAAATTTTGCTAGCAAGGTAAATGTAAGAATGTTTGTAAATTGATTTATTACATCGAGGCAGTTGAAAAGGGTTCTTAATTCGTGTATCGTGACCGTGGTGATGTATGGAGACAACGTTTATTAGCTTTTCTGACAAATATTTTGGAACTCTCGTAGCTATTGTTCTTTAGTTGAGTATTTAGCCATTTAGTACATGTAATTACTCAGTTTTTTCTTTCATAAGTACATATCTCATGATAAACGGCAAACACCGACATAATAATTTAAATACGGTTAATCTTTTAATGTGTATGTGTGTATTGATAAATAGTTTATGCAGTGTTTTTGTTATACTTATAGATTAGTACTAGAAATTTATTAGTGTACATTTTTTCTGTAGACTATGTTTAATTAGCTAGACTATCTGCTAAAATTCAGTGGTTTTTAATGCTGGTCTGCATATTCTTTGATGTCACATATTATTATTTTTGGGGGTGAACATGTTTTCTAATTAATAGGCTATAAATACTGTTTTCGGGTTAGTATTATTATTACTGCACTGAATCGTTCTGTAAATGCATGATGGGCGAATAATACGTAGAGACCTGAAAAATTCGCGGGTTCACTACCTGTAAGCTATCCTCCAGGAATATCTGTGTATTCAAGTAGACGTCAGCTGTTCATTAGCTGCTCGCTGTCATAGTGAAACAACACGATTTGGCCTTCGTTTACTTGCTTCTTTATTATTGGCTCAACACTCTCCAGGAGGTGTCTAATAAAGCAAAAACCAGTAGAGAAAGAGACACGATTTTATAGTCGTTTGAATTCTAACTCCAAACGAAAACGCGAATTTTTCAGGTCCCTAGTAACACATAATGGAAAGGCAAAATTCGCGAATTCAGTGACCTGCATGATACTGCCCTATGCATACCCAAGCGCACTGTCTATTCGATCATTGTCTGCTGTTCCACTGAGTAGCAGCTAATGGACAAATAGTCGGGGCTTGAGTATGCATAGGACAGTATTATTCTAACATGCAGGTCAATTTTATATACTTAGTTACTATTTTCTATTGTTTCTAGTTTGATTTTAACTCATTTTTTGCTACCTTTGTGCATGTGATATTTGTTAAAATTTGGTTAAGTGTAAGAGAAGGCATTTTAGCCTTAACTTCGCCAAGAAAATGAAAGACGAAATAAAATAAAAATAAATAAAATAAATTTGCGAATTTTTATTTTCCCTACTAATAAATATCCTGTAGCACTGTCGCCGTGTATTTCGGGCTATATATGTCATATTAAATTTTTGGCTCCTTATTTTATCATGGATCGTCTCCTGCAATTTGTCTCATTTGAAAATAAATCATCCCGTAGATATGAATTAAAAATTAATACAAGCAAGAAAAAAATATATAATTAGAAGTAAATAAATGAGGGAATAAAATATAAGATAACAAAAAAACTAATACGTAACCCATCAATCAAGATACGGCTAGGCACCCAGAACACTGAGTTGTAGCAGGTAGCCTAGAACATTACAGCAGTGTAATCCTAGGGTATTTTATTGCTTCAAAGACGCCACCATTGTACACGTAAATGCATAAAACACATTTCCTTGGTGTAACTGGGACTGTCCCTGTTGTGCATCTAACTGGAGTGAATATTCCACTGTTGAAAGAGGTGACAACTCTAGGTGTTATGAAACACACTCGTGGTCGGGTTACATAAACAGTAGTTGCAGGGCTGTCATGTGGTATATCATACCTCCCACAGACCTAATTTTTTTGCCACTTCACGCCAAATTATCGCTGGTGAAGTCGTTAATACTGCTGGTTATTGATTATTGTATGTAAACACTTCTACAACTTCAACTGCAGCGCAAGGGTTCCAGAAATAAAGTACTGGTTATGGTTATTTGAGCCGTTGAACGTACAGCACATACAGTGAATTATCCGCCATCTTTTATGCAGTGCGGCGGGATAAAGCAAACACGCATGCACGTTAACTGTTGGAAGAGTCTTGAAAGTGCCAATCTCACCTTGCCCAATCTTCATGTGCGCTTTGTGTGAAGACGACGGGTCCTGGACAGTTGCTACAAAAGGACAATTTTTGTTATTTATTTATTTTATTTATTTCGTCTTTCATTTTCTTGGCGAAGTTAAGGCTAAAATGCCTTCTCTTACACTTAACCAAATTTAAACAAATATCACATGTACAAAGGTAGCAAAAAATTAGTTAAAAACTAACAAGAAACAATAGAAAATAGTAACTAAGTATATAAAATTGAAGTAGTTAAAATAAAATAAGCTGACAGCTGCGACAAAACTTAAATAAAAACTAATCTAAATCCTGGAATATACACTAGCAGCTTACAACATACATTTTCTATAAGTTATTTAACAAACAAGAATGAGATAGTAATACAAAAGACTTGTGCAATA
>PNEQ01035730.1:0-16663 GCA_003012365.1 Medauroidea extradentata | reverse complement strand
ATTATGTTATCTGGTTTTCAAGTTTTGTATGAAGTAAAAACACGCAAATTTTGACTTTGAAGTGCCATTACGGGAAAACTAGATGAGCTAATTTTTTTCCGTTAGAAGTATGTGTACTCTCAAGTAATGTGTACAAAACTAACACTATTTCATACAAGTATAAAATTATGTTTTTTCCCCACTTGAACAACCTTAATGCGAAACTGTAAATAGATACATAACAAAAGGCTAGTCAATGATCCATATGTAAGTGCTGACATGCAAATTTCACGTAATTATCAGACACTGTGACTGGACTCTGAGATAATGTGTGCTCATACGGCTTTAGCTGTTGAACAGTAATATGTGGGATGGGCGCGAAGAACGCATTCAACAAACGATATAAGATCAACTACAAAATGTCCACGTATCTGTAATGCGAGCACACAAAGATAACGAGAGCTTAAACCAATAACTTCACAGAGTGTGTTCTGTTGAATATGCATTAGAATAGAACCTCCATTACATAACCGTGTAGACAATGTATTACTCAAATACAAGTCATATAATTCAAATAAAGCTAAATACGCATCTAATGCACTACTATTTGACAGCAAATAAGGCGCCTGGGTTTCAGCGAAAAGAATTTATCGCCACCTACTTTTAATGCCTTACGTGCACATCCGCAGTTTTGCTTCATGGTAATTGGCAGCATTTCTTTGTGCAGAGGCGTTGCTTAAAAAGCTGTGCAAACATAATAGGTTACTCAGACAGCTCACGTCTGTGATTCGTGGCTGGGACGCCAATACATCTGAGAGTTAAAATGTGTCATCGCCGGTGTCGAGTTTCTACCTTTGACGCGTGGGAACAACGTAGCAACAAGACCCAGTGTCCCATGCTCGATGAGAAGCACATCGCCTCTATTCGCAACGCGCCATACTGGCGTGCCAGGTTTTCGTTGTATTCTTTTCCCTACAGGACATTAAGCGGTGACCACAACATTTTATTTTTAAATAGTATGAAGTAAAGACCAACGCATTCCTCTCGTTTTGAACTTTACGAATTCAGGTAATATTTTCGGAGTTACAGCAGTCTAAAAAACCCGTTTTAAGACAGTTTGAGAGGCCCGAAATCATGTTTTACAAGCGTGCTGAATTTTCGACATTTTGAAGCATGGTATCAAGTGTGTTATTTTCGTAGCTAAACATAATATGAATAAGTTAAACGGTTTCGCGTAGTGACACGCTGCAACGCCGTCCATGATCCAGTAGAGGACTCCTCTTACGGGCACGGTTTACAGGAATTATAGTCATATTTTTATGTTTACATGTGTACCAAATTTTTTCTTCTTATTTTAGGCATTCATTGTGACTAAATCTTGCTCTTACGAAATTGTTGTATCTCTCATAGTGTTTGCATAGTGATTTGTAAACGTTAAAATTTGCATTTTACTGTTTTGTGTAGGCCTACGCCACTAAAACCAACTGACACACCAAATTGAAAAAAATTATAACGAATAACAGTAATGTAGCCTACAAGTTGACACAACAAAAACATAGTGTTTTCGTAGTTTTAAATAAAATATTGTTTTTTTTTTTTTTAACTTTCATTTCAAATTTCAACATTTTTATTTAATACAAAAAAATTTTATTTATTGTCAACCTATAGCCTACAAGATTGTTATTCATTCTGAATTGTTTCAGTTAGGTATGTCTGTTGATTTTAGTGGCGTACACGAAACCGTAGTATGCAAATTTTGATATTTACGAGTCATTTCGCAAAGAGATACAAAAATTTCATTAGAGCAAGTTAAGTCTCGATTTTAATCTAAAATCTGGTACGGATATACAAATAAAAATACGTTGACGAAAATTGCTGTAGAGCACTGCCTTAAATCATTCGGTAAACGAATGGTAGAATTGTAGACGTTCATGTAATGCACTAAAAAAATTTGGTGGACTTTATATGCGAAAACATCGTGTCCATTAAAAAAGAAACAGTACAAGCACAGTTAAATTTAGTCACAAATAAATTTACTACAGACATTTGTATCAGTATATTTATAAATATTTGCAACTTCGTTTTTCTCCTAGTATGGAACGACAACACTTTGCGATCATCACTAATTACAGTTTTTTTTTCTAATTCTGCCAGTGCACAGATTGCACGCGGTGAAGACGCAAAATTTGACATTTAGTCTTCTCGCTACGGACATATTCTGCAGTGCAGCGTTGATAGCGCGCACATGCGCTGTTGCCATATTTCAGCGGCTCGAGCTCGTAACACAAGTCGCCGCCGCAAGGCGATCGAGTCCACATCCCCTGCACAGCAAAACAATTCTTTAGGGACCAAGTTTCCAATCTGTTTGTTTCGTAACAGAAAGTATTTGTGTAATATTAAGGAAACATTTACAAAACTGTTTTGTATTTTTAACGACAAATTCTTGCAAAATTATCCAAAAACAAGCAGTACAAAATTATTGGCAATCGGCTTCCAAGCCAATTTTTTATGACAGTACAAAATATTTTGTAAAATGTGACAGTCTGACGAAGGTTATTTTGGTTTACACCGTACACTCTGCTCATAAACATTAAGGGATGTTTATTAGACCTGTCCTACGGTTATAAAAAGTTTGGTTTAAAGACATGGGATGTGTCTGTGGTAGAGGAAGTTAGTGTTGAAAGCATCAGCGAGAGGAGGTAGGGGTAGGACACAGGACGCCAAAAGAAGAGAAGGGAATCAAGGGGAGGTGGTATGTCAGCAGTGGGCTGTACCACAAGTCTGTGGTAGTGGGGCTATACCCCAACGGTACGATAGGGTAGGAGGGTATACGTAGGGCTATGTCTTGAGAGCATTTACGGTAAACCACAGTTCTGTGTTAGGGGTACGTCGTAAGGCCGTCTAGGCATTGAGGGAAGTAGAGAGAAGAAATTATTGGCAAGAGGAGAAGGGGTATGCCTGAAGGGTATCTAGGGAAATGGGATAGCGTTATATCACAAGTCTGTGGAAGGGGTATGGGTACGCCTAAAAGGTAGGTGAAAGGAGGGGCGAGGGGGTATGTCTCAGGCCCTATGTCCTCAAGACAGATGGAATCGCTCCAACCAAACACATGCCACTTCTTCCCTTGATGGGTGACAACCTAGCCCAACAACTACCTTTCGTGACGCTTAGGCACTATTTGTACGAAAAGTGTCCGCCAAAAGACACTTCCTATCCCATCCCATCTTGAGTATGGGTAACAAAACAACTTCTAACTCCAGGGCAACCTCCCTGCCTCTCTTCAGACAATCACAGCCCTCATGGTGATTAGGTACTGTTCGAACCAAAAAGGTTTCATAGCCAATCAGGAACAAGCCACGCCCTTCCTCAACCCTCTGGAGACATCCCCCGGTCAATCAGAGTCCTTGTTCCACTTTATGGGAGCATGGTCGATGCTATTAAAAAGGCGCTTAAGCCGGTTTTGCTCAATTTGTATCCATAACTCTTGTGGTTTCCCCTGCTCACCGTTGCTACTCTACAAGTAACTACGTAGAGCTATTTTGCTGTTTTCTTGAATCAATGCGCTCAATAGATATTGCAAAAAACTCAATCAGTCACCTTTACAGATGATATTATTTAACATAGTGATGTTCGATGCTGTGTTTTTATAAAATCTGCCTATTCAAATACGAAGACATAGACTTGAAATATATGTATCATGTTGCATATCGTTGTAACCTGAAAAAGTCACACTGTTAAATATGACATTTTAAATCGTGTTAGTATGATATATTTTATGAGTCATGCCTCAACGCCACATCATCGCGGTATATCATCCGACTGTCTTACTCGAATTAAATAACTTACACTGAAATTAGATATCACAGACTGTATGCTGAAATCTTTATAAATACAAAGCGGAAATCCTTTTGAGTAAAAAAAAAAAAAATTTCAACCATGAAAATATTCATTATTTCCAGCAATTAAAACAATAATGCAAACGAATATTGCTTTGGGGTTTTAAATGTTTTAGCACATTGCCGATCATGAATTGTTTAAGTGTGAATTATTTGATTTTAATTAGTCCGATGGTTTCTGTAATTTGTATGTTCCTGTGACATGGAAATTTCGACATCAATGTGCCGCTATGGGTTGTTCACGAAAGATATAACATACTCTCATGTGGAATATGTAGTAACTAGTCTGTCTAGAAAACAAACACCATATCGTTTAAAATATGAATTTTTGACCCTTGTTCACCCTAAACACGTTTCTTGTAAGGAAGTAGAATTTAGTTAATTTCTAACTACCTTGGTTCGGAAGTTCTGCGCCTGTGCGAGTCAGTTGACTGTAAAGTGTGCCCAGGTGCATCGCCGCCTTCTGCAATCTTCTGTGGTTCTTCTTTCTCTCGCAGTATCTCTTCGGAGACTTCTTTTGCGTCGTTACCAACCCCACCTTCTTGTAGATGGGCCGTATCTCTCCCGCCTCTCGTATGTCTCTCGGACGCCCCTTCATTCCACGTCCCTGCCGGCATTTTACTGCATCGTTTTACCCCCCTCCTCCCCCTTACAGTATCACATCGACCCCTCCTCCTAGTGATGCACTCTCGCAAGATCTTCTTGTGTTGTTGTGCGCGCGTAATGGTATGCGGTAGTTATGGTGCCAATTAGAGTCGAGTGCTTCCATGTTTTATGAGAATGATGGAAATTGTATTGCACAGTCTCATGCAGTTGTGAAACTGGCTGGGCTCGTGCCAAAAAATAATAATAATAAAATGAAAAATTATTAAAACGATATTAGCACTACCCGCCTGCCTTATATTAATTTCTTCTCTATGAAAGCTTTCACTTTATTTGAATGAATAATAATTTCGTGTTTACACTTAGCGTACAAGTGCACTACAAAAAATTATATTTAGCCAATGGTTTACAATGGAGTAATTTATGTACACAAACTCTATATACTATATATATATATATATATATATATATATATATATATATATATACATACATATATATATATATATACATACATACACACATATGTGTGTGTATACTTCGTAAATGTATGTATATATCAAAGTTTTACTCTGGCAATTGACTTTTCGTTGACATCAGAATCTGTAAAATATACTTGTTATATATGTAATACTTTGTTCACTGTATTGCAATTTATTTTAAAAAGTGAGGAAAAATTGGTATTACTCATGGCCAGCTTGCCTTTCCGAGGTAATGTATTTTATATAATTAAACTCACACAGGTGTGTATATGTATATATATATATATATATATATATATATATATATATATATATATATATATATATATATATATATCTTAGTGTGTGTGTGTAGCGAGAAAAAAAAAGAAATAATAAAACAAATACTACTACAATTATAAATTTAAACTTGACTACTAGCATTCCTTTAATTAGTCATGTCCTGTAGATAAAGGTGTGGTGTTTCATTAGCTAGCATATGTATTGTTCTCTTAATTCACACATGTATCCATTAACAATGCTGTTTTAAAAGTCAGTATTGTATCATTTTATTTTTGCCGAGTTCCTTGCTGCCTTGTAGTTCGGATTCATAATGAATGGTCCTTAAAATAACATTAGTTTACAACTGTAGTACCTAAAATATCGGTTATGGTGATAAATGTTTTGAACGTATGAGGATTAATGCCATTACAGCGTTTGTTGATTTTGTGATTGTGGTGAAACCATTGTGTTATAAAAGGGATTGAATCTCACACTTCTAATTACACATAATAGATTACTAATAACACAAAGAAAGATACAGAAATTCTGCAAATAACTCACAGAATATGATGAATAAATACCTTAATTTTTCAATGTTTAAAAATTTCAAATTATTCCGTAAACGTGTCAAACGTTTAAAATTGTTATCTTAAAATTTATATATCTAATAAAGCTGTTACTTATTTGTATATTATATTTAATATTCTCCAACTGCAGCTTTGAAACGCCATAGAACATAAAATAATGTAACAAAACAAATTTAAAGTTTAGGTTTTTGGAAGTCAGTATTTTTTTAAAATATTAAATAGTAACAATCCTATATTACAATTTTTTCAAACTTTAAGAACATGCATTCAGCCAGAGTGATGCATTAGTTCGTGCAATATTTTCCATCGGAATCAAATAAACTAAATCTCGGTTTTTGGGGTTGTGTTCTATAAATACGTCACTCATGCGTAATATGAGTTTAACAATTTACAAAATCGTTTTTAGGATTGTCTCCTGGTTAAATATTTTTATAAAATAATACATTTACTATTGAATTTTCAACGACAGTCTTATTAGTTACGAATGAACGTATTTCATTATATTACACATTTGCAAGGTTACAAACTTGACACTAATGTATTGCAAATGGATGTTGTATCTTCTTTCAGATCAGTGGTTTTCCAAATTTTTAAAGTGCTATTTTTCTTTGCTTAAGGATGTGCTCTTTAATATCTACTTGTTTAACGGTATTATTTTTTTACTCCTAAACGAGAGCAGATATCAAAAATCTTTCTTGCGGTTTTGTTAAAAATCGTCTTCTCAATGTTGGCATATTTATTCAAGGAAGTAAACACAATCGTTTTTGCTGCTTACGAAATGAACGAAATTCTGGTTAGTTTACTTTTTAGTCGAAACCGTATATTTTCTTTGTTTTGATAAAAATAATCTCTAAAGGCAAATACCATTTCAATCTAAACTGCCGGACAGATTTATTATAACTGCTCTCGTTTAAGCTTAAAAAAATAATTTTCGCAAAAACAGTAGAAACCAATTTACTAATTTAAATTTTGGCAAGATTTAAGTGAAAGTAAGGACTTAGCTAATTACTTTTCCTTTCATTACGTACATTGTATTCGAAAAACTAAAGTGTAACTATGAAATAACTAAACTAATTTACATTTTAAGATAAAGTTTCTCTCTCATCAAATAATAATCACTAAATAACTCCCAGTACCGATTTCATCCTATAATACGCACCTAATAGTAACATTTTAGGTTTCTATAAGGAAACATTGCCGGTTATTTGCTATATCCTTAATTAATTAAACTAAAATGATTATTGTTAACAAAATGTTCTGGGCCGCATTTCAGATCGTGTACTTTCGTTTTGAATTAATATAATTATTTTCTATGATGAGCTTTCGTATATGTTCGATTTATTATAACAAATTTAGTAGAAGCAATTAATATAATTTTGAACTAAAATGTTTGTAACACGGTATATTGTATGGCGGAGAAATTTCTCGAATAATAACTAAAATGTTGATGCACATTTTGAAAGGTAGCATATGTGATAAATTAAGATACATAAGAATAGCCGTTCATAATTTTATACTTCCAGAACGTTATCATAATAACACTATCTAAGAACTTGACAAGAATACAACATTCGTAGAAAAATTAGATGAAGCAGCATTCAGTTTCACGCAAAGCCATGCAAGTTAGACGTAACGCACGTGTTTCGTGACATGACATACATCAGCCGTGAATGTAGTAGCAATTTGTCCTCGAAGACGGACATTTACCTGTGAGTTCACAACGCTTAACTTATGGATGTTCACGTGGTAAGAATTTGTAATTTTACATTTGCACGACATAGTGTTCGTTTTATAGACGTTGGTTTTCACTACATTTTCCACATGTAAAATAAATTACCTCTCATAGTTTTCCGATAGATACTATGGGCCATATGCTAAAAAAAAAAAAAAAAAAAAAAAAAAAAAAAAAAAAAAAAAAAAAAAAAAAAAAAAAAAAAAAAAAAAAAAAAAAAAAAAAAAAAAAAAAAAAAAAAAAAAAAAAAAAAAAAAAAAAAAAAAAAAAAAAAAAAAAAAAAAAAAAAAAAAAAAAAAAAACACAAACGTCACTTTTTCTTTTTTGAAAATGCCATAAATGATGCAAACTGTCATCATTTTCAGATATTTTTAAAAAGAACAAGGCATTTAACTGTACGTTTTTAAATATGTTAGCACATGACATAATGATATCTAAATTCAGTGTAAATTATTTCATTTGAGTGTGTCACTTTGTTTTGGATATTCCTATGTTTCCGTAACTGGCAAATTCTGACTTTGACATGCCGCTATGGAACAACTATGAGACCTAAAAATTGTTACAAGTGGAAAATAAAGTCACAAGCTAAGTCTATCAAACGAACAAATATAACATTGTGCATTTTTGCCACGTGAACACCGTTAACATATTTTTTTAGCAGAGCAATGTACGTATTGATGTACGCCTAACCTAAAATTTTCAACATAACATGCATTATAATAAGTATTTATGAAACGTTTCAACTCAATACTATAATTTTGTTTGTGCAATTTTCAAAGTAAGCAAACGCCGGGCATCACACATAAATAGTACAGTATTGTCAAAAACGTATCATTCACTCAAAATCAATTATTGAAACATGTGTCATAATCAACCACATTTTTACTACAGTGTTTTGTACAATGTCCTTCTAGAAATGTATTATTTTTAACACCTATGTTAATTGCGAAAATACTCGTGCTACTGACTTTTATTAACTTTTGACTTAGAAAAATACGAACCAAAAAATATGATCTCCTTTTGCATTGGCTCGAAATCTTCGCTTGATAGCCAGTTCACATGATCACATACACATTAAAAATGAGAAAATAAATTAACCTCCGTGACTTTATAACATTCGGTAAAGAAAAACTGTCCTACAGAAATATATTAGTGACACAATGTTGTTAAAAAAAACCTAAAACCACACACGTGCGTTTTCGAGAGTGAAATTTTATAAGCGAAGAAAATGTTTTTAAACAAATATCATCTCTTAAAAACCAATAATTATTAACATGACCACTTACATATTTTATTGGCATATATTATACAGTGAGGGCTTGAACCAAAAGCATTATGTATCATGTGATACAATTTTCATGAAGTATTCTGTGGTAATGCTTGCACAAGTGAGCAGAAAAAACGGCTTGACGACTCTTCCGATTACAAAAAATTCAGATCAACGTGTCTTAGACCACTTGGGAAGCCTTCGGCAGTACCATCGTATTTAGTTTTTTTTTTGTGCCAGTCATATTTTGCTCTGGCATTTCAGTCTTCATTCTCAGATACGCGAAGGACAAGCCGTCAACTGGGTTCTGATAAAAACGCTCTCTCGCTCCCGAGTAGTGGGACGTTACTGTCGCTTGGTTGGCTCAGCGGTCGAGGAGTGGCAGAGAAACAAAGAAGAGAAAAAAACTGGGTGGATGGAAGATGTGTCTTCCGCTTTACGTCGCCGTTAACCAACGCACAGGACGCCGTCAAAACTTCACCCCTTCCGAGCTGTTTCAACCAGGCTACCGACAAACAAGTTGGACCCAGTAACTATCACACGACACCCAACCCTGACCTTACATTGACCACTGTGACTCTCGACCAAAACAACTTTTACTTCCTGAAAGTGTTTTTGTAAACCACGCGACCTCTCCCGCATTTTATACGAAAAGAATTCCGGCAGGGAAAAATATGTGTGTGCAGGATGTCCTGGAACGAAAAATTAAAAGCAAATATCTCGAATTCTACATGAATTTCAGGACGGAATTTTTAGTGGCAAAATGTACGATGTCATGTTTCGTGCGCAATGTGGCAACACATCACGGATTAGGTCATCTCTTGCGTTAAGTAGATATCTTACTACTGCATTCAGGCCGTCATATTATGGGCGTTAATTGTTGAGTGGAAATGCTAAATTATCTAAGTGCCAAAAGACAATGAATTTAATCAGTTATATCAAAAATAAACTATCTGCCGGTGCCTTATGTTTTGCTGTAAGATATATGTCCCAACAACTGTCTTCACAGTTTTTATGACCGTTGAAAGATTGCATGTCCAATATGTATGCATACTCTAGTATCGCTGTTTTCCCCTTTTACTCGACAACTTTTTTTTTGCCACTTAGAATTTCCACTCTACAATTTACATCCAAGGCAGTCCTAACGTGTTTCTACATTTGCTCGATATTAAAATACATAAAATAATTCTTTCACTAGGAGTAGTATTTAACTGCTAACCAAAGAAAAGTAAATCTATTTTTATGAATGCATAACATTTACATTTACGTGATTATTTGTGTCGGTATTTTTTGCAGATTTTTTTTTACCACAAATGCATTTTCTACGTTCTAAAATCAATAAATCAGTGAAATTTAGTGAAATATTTCCAAATCTGATTTCATTTCAGGTTACATTCGGAGAGACACAGTGGCTTGTTGTCACTCTCATTTATTTTGTGTTTGTTTGTACTAAAACGTTTTGACCAGTATATAGAATCGAATAAATTTTTGTCGCAGTGTTTACTTTATATTTACCAATAAGACTTCATTTATATTGCTTGAAATTATGGCAAGTAATAATTTTTAAAATCTTCGGCTATTTTAACATTTTGAGAAACATTTAACTGAATGATCCCAATAACATTTTATATTGACAGCATTTCACTTAGATGGTATGATGTTGGAGATTAGCCATTTTTTTAGGATAGCAGGCTATCTATATATACAAAAGAAAATCCTGACTGACTGACTGACCGACTGATTGACTGACATATCAAAATACAGCCCAAACCACTGGACCTCGGATCGTGATATTTTTTGTGTGGTTTCCCTAAGGAGTGATTTTTCGAAATTCGACCTCTAAGTGGGTGAAATGGGTGATATGTATTTCTGAAGAAACATCGATAGAGCTCGAACCCGACGGCCTATCATCGTGATATTTACTTTAATAGGTCACACGTAAAAAAGTGTAGTAGCCAGTTTCATAATTTTTCGAAATTCTACTTTTAAAGTGTGAAATGACCTTAAAAACGTTTCCGATTAACTATCGATATCTATCGAATCCTTCGGGATAGAGAGTTTGTTTTACTTCAAAATGTTGCTTACGTAAATAACTAAATAAGGTATTTTAGGATTTTTTGAAATTCGACCCCCAAGCAGTAAAAAGGGGCAAACAATATATTTTTTATCAATTGTCTATAACACTGAAACACAATTGACTAACGTCGTGATTTTTACTTCAATTGGTAACGTATGCAAATGACCATTATTGTAGCCCACGACGTTTCCAAATTTGATAATTAACGGGGTGAAAATACGCGAAATGTGTTTTAGATTATATATCTATAGCTATCGAACCAATCGAGACATCGAAGTGATCCTGGCTTTAGATTGATGCATATGTAAATACCTAAAATACCGTTTAAATATATTTTCCGAATTCGGCCCCCGAAGAGGTAAAAACAAGGGTTAAAACGTGTTTTAGATTTACAAACGATATATATATATCGACCCCATTTATGTTTATGTACCGACGTTAATATTTTAATAGTGGTGCTTAATCATATACCCGAAAAGGAATTTCATGAATTTTCGAAATTCCCCATCAAAGGAGGTGAAAAGGAGTGAAAAGAAATTTTATGTGTTTTCAATTAATCGTCGATATATCTTGAACCCAGCTGGCTATTATCGTGTTTTTCACGTTCAAGAGACACCAGTAAATTAGTCAAAAACGTGATTCAAGGGTTTTTTCGTAATTCAGTTTCTTAGGTGGTGAAAAGATTCTGAAAGTTTTTTTTTATTTATTATTTTTTTTTTTTTAGATAAATCTTCGATATATTTCAAACCCATCGAGATAATCAGTTTATTTTTGCTTCAGAGTGATTATTAGGTAAACGGTCGCAAGAAGGTTTTATGATTTTTCCAAATTCGAACTCTCAGTACTGTACATTACAGGGGTTACATATTATTTTTAATGAATGATTGATTTCGCTTCGACCAAACAAGCTATCGTCGTGATTTTCTCTTCACTTGGATACTTCAACAAATATGTAGGGTGTGAAGTTAATATTTTTCGAAATTCGACACCTAAAGGGGTGAAATGAGATAAAATTTGTTTTCTTTCAGCCGATGATACTTATATAACCAGAAGAGATATTGAGGTGGTGTTCGCGTCAGAATGATGTTTACGTAAGTAGTCTATCGAAAAAAAATAATAATGCAAGTTTTTTATTTTGTAAGGTAACTGAATTAAATAGAAAACTTATTTGCATAATATTAAGTCAGACGTTCAGAAAGCTAGTACAACCAGTGAGAAATAAATTATTTAGGAGTTTCGTTCCACAGGTCTATCGAGGTGTGTTGTTCTTCAACGTCTATGAGCTTAGGAAATTAATATTTTAGTTTTAAATTTAGTTTTCTTGAATAATTTAGACATTATGTGGCACAGTATGTTTGTAGCTCCGATATATTGTTTGGGATGTTCTGGACTCAAATACATTTAAAGGTTGTACAAACGTTCAAATCTGACACACAAAAACCGTAAGGCATATTAATTTAGTGCTATTTGGGCGAAGTCATTAAAAAATGGTGAAAATTGATGATGTAGTCCACTATATACTGAAGTTCCTCGACAGCATCAGCCCACATACACCATCTCACTAATCTCCAGGTTGGGGAACCAAATACGTTTTGTTTCAGTGAAACATTATCCCGCCAAAATTCCCTAACGCCACTTGACTTCAAGTGAAGGTTTAGAAAAACAAATGTGCTACTGAAGGCAGCATCACAAATTGTTGTGCTCAGAGGAAATCTGTCTTAATACCACGTAAACTACGTATTGCATTTGATTACCCTCTTTGCAGTAAAGAATCTGTGATTATCTCCACGTTATCAACATTGCTGTGACTATAAATAAGGCCCAGGCAAAGTCGCTGTTAGTGGCAGGGACAAGCTTAAGACTGCTTTTCGCGTGGACAGCTATAGCTACTTATCCTGCTGCAGAGTTAACTTGACTAGCAAATTTGTAATTTAGACACTAGATGACTGAACTACCTATTTGGTCTACAAAGAAAACAAATAATATCTGCTGCGAGTAACACACGCGAGCAAAGCCGCGGTAGCACTGCCAGTAAATAAATAACATTTGTAAGTCACATTTATTTTTTCAACTAAAACCAAACTTTATACTATGATATTCCGTTACTAAAGGTTTAAAACAAACACAATCTGCTGTTATTATGGGAAATGCAACAACATTAATTAATGCATGACATATTTCTTGTCACTAACGAAACTGTTTGATCAAATTTTACATTCCAGTAATTCATCATACAGGTTTTGAATTTAATGACTGTATTGTTGTAATGTAGTAAATAGATTTATTTTTCTTCACAAACGGCTTCGAAAACCACTATTTTTCATGCAGAAAACATAGCCGTGTGGTGGGTCACAAAATAAACAAACGTAACCTTACATCACATACGGTATTTTAGACAGGAAGTTTTTTATCCGAATGAAATACATTTATGGTCAAAGAATCGTAGGAATACTTCCTGTATCTCACCTTAATAACAAAAATTTACTTCCTCTAAACGTTTTAGATCGAGAGTCAGTAAACTACAGCCAGCCGCTTGTATTTTCGGCTCCTGCCCTCCATAACTTTTATTACCAAGCCCGTGAGCTGAAAATGCATTTGTGAAAACGGTTTTATACATGTTACAGCTTCTTCACACACATAATACATTTACTTGTGTAGGCGTACAAACATAAATATCTCCTATCATAACTAGCGACTTGCAGAGCCTAATCATACTGTTTATACACATTATAAATAAACCAAAGCAAATCACAGCTATTTATCACAGGTGTGCTCTACAAGTTAACGAGTTCATCGGAACGAACAAAAGTTCTGTTATTTATATCTAACACAAAATTACATTTTACAATGGCAAGGAATTACTACGTCCGCTGTGTGAAAGTTATTTTGAAGATAATTTCGAGACGCGATCCAAAGTTCTTCATAATTTTGGGAAGGCCTCATCTCGTTAACTGGACATTTTCTGAGCTAATTTTTTTAATAAATGCCATTCAACGTACCACAATAGACAACTTTATAGTATAAATATATTTATTAGCATTGAGTGTAGACAAGACATGGGCAAAGGCGTAGGAGCACTCTGGAAGCACCGAGATCTCAAGCTCGGAGCCACGGCCACACTCTCGCTTTCCGGTGCGGATGGGAAAGGGAGGAGAACAACGCGTGGTTCAGCGCTAAGGCGGCACGGCAAGCCGCGTGGCGTTTGATTTTTGGCGAATGGGACTTTACGTAAAGTAAAGGAACGAAGGGAAACCGACGTGGCGTACAGTAATACGGTGCACATGTAACCCGTCATTAGTTATCGGACCCTCGATGAATGCTGTCGTACAAAATGAGCAGAAAAAAAATTCACAATTTAATTCCGCCTGGGAGTTGGAGATACTTGTTTGCGAGTATTGTAACGGTGCACAATATCTTGTTTGTAATACCATTTTAGGTTATTTAAAAAGATCTAACTTGGAGCTTTATTATAAAAAATGTCATGCCACAGAATTTGAGAAGCTTAGCCAAGGCGAGCGAGAAGCGTTCGTTAAACGCAAAAAAGAAGAAAGAGATGTAGAAAGCAACGTAAGTACCGGCATTTTATTGTACGCCACTTTTTTTTAAAATCAAAACAAGAATATAAGAATGAGGCCATACTTTTTATCCTATTCAGTTGTTATTGTAAATTGTTTTTTTAGGAAGATATTGGAAAACCCTAATGTGTGATTCGGGCCAGCTACGAAGCAACTTAACGCCTTGTTCAAGTCGGGCTACCATTTTCTTGCTCTGAAGTGGCGAAAGGGGTAGTGTAAGACTTTTTTTCCGAACTGCAGCTGACACTGCTTCCAATGGTGGATTCGTTACCGCTGTCAAGAAGAACGATGACTCGCCGTACCGAAGACATGGCCACTGACTTGTTTGAACAATTGAAAGAATCTATCAAAACTCTTGAAATGTACTCTATTGCCTTGGATGAGTCCAAAGACGGAAGTGATACTGCCCAACTTGCGATTTTTGAATGTGGCGTTGATGGCAATCTGGAAGTCACCGAAGAGTTTATAGATTTGGTACAAATGAAAGATACCACAATTGGGCAAGATATTTTCGACAATGTTGACAAGACGTTGAGTAGGTATGAACTAACTTACAGAAAGTTACAGTCCGCTACCACAGACGGTGCACCGGCAATGACAGGAAAAAAAAGCAGGGTTTTACAGTTGCTTAAAGCGAAAAATGGGTAACGAAGATTTTCTTTGTCTTCCCGTTCATTGTTTGGTCCACCAAGAAAATTTAGTTGCGAAATCCCTTGCAATGGATGAAACCATGAAAGTTGTGGTTAAAACAACCTATGTTCTCCTTTCCAATGGCTTAAATCACCGCCAGTTCAAATCCTTTCTAGAAGACCTAACTTATTTTTCTGAAGTACGCTGGCTAAGCCGCGTTAAGCTGCTTGAACGTTTTTTTCCATGTTGCCCTCGTAATTGATTTGTTCGTGGATATGAGACAACAGCGTGTACCTCAACTTTCTGATCCGGACTTCCTCACAAATTTGGCATTTCTAACGGATATTACCGGACACCTCATCAAACTGAATGTATTACTTCAAGGTCGTGATACTCTGATCACCACGATGCTCGATCTAATTGAAGCTTTCAAAGTTAAACTAAGTTTATGCATCGCTCAACTTCGCGTTAAAAATGTGTCAAACTTTGGATTCCTGGCAACCAGAAACAACGATTTGACCCCGGAAAGAGTGGAAAAATACGTCAGACTTCTTGATTCACTGCTAACACAGTTCAATAACTATTTTCAGATTAGTGATGAGTTTAAGAAATACATGCTAACTTTCCGCGTGCCATTTTCAAACGATATTGACCTCAATGGCCTTTCTGGAGATTTGTAGTGCGAGATAATTGAGCTTCGGTGTGTTCCCGAGTTGAAAGACAAGTATGACAGAAGAAATAATTTGTTACAATTTCATGAAAACTTCCCTCGATCAAGGTTCTCACTACTGCACAAAAACGCAGCAAAGATTATTTGCATGTTTGGCTCTACGTATGCGTGTGGACAACTATTTTCGGTCATAGGTTCTACAAAGTCTAAACGTCGAGGACGATTAACCGACGTTAACCTCACCACCTTCCAAAGGATCAAAACCTCTCGATCCCTGGCACCCCGTATCCACAAGCTTGCTCAGAAGAATCGTTATTTGTAATCAGATGTCGGTTGCCTTCCTTTTGTTTGTAAATAATGTGTGTTCTATAAAATATATATTACTCAAGTGCTTTGATTAAAAGCGCCAAATTTGTAAATATGGATGTTCCTCTTTGAAAGAACTGTGCAATGGGAGTGCATGACTGGATTTATTTGCTTGGACATACTCCATTGCGAAATAAATGACTGTCAAAAGAAAACCAAAAATAAGACGAGGAAACAACAATAAGCAGAGTATGCTTTAGTCATCAGGATACAATACATACACAAAATGAAATTCCAAAACTGGAATCGGGTCAGATAAAACAAGGAACAAACAGAAAATTAATGAAATAACAAAAATCTAAAAATGAAACCTAAGTTGACATGCGACACAACGATGAGACGAAACAGAAATGCAGTAGATAATCGACATTTACAGAAATACAGCAAACTAGACAACGATGAGACAAAACAAAACACAAAGATATCAGACACAAACAGAAAAAACAACAAACGACACAATCGATGAGACGAAACAAAACACAAATATATCAGACACAAACAGAAAAAACAACAAACGACACAACGATGAGACGAAACA
>PNEQ01035729.1:0-16651 GCA_003012365.1 Medauroidea extradentata | reverse complement strand
TGCTGTGGTTCGTCATTGTCTGTTCAGTACGGGAACGTTCTGCTGTGGTTCGTCATTGTCTGTTCAGTATGGGAACGTTCTGCTGTGGTTCGTCATTGTCTGTTCAGTACGGGAACGTTCTGCTGAGGTTCGTCATTGTATGTTCAGTATGGGAACGTTCTGCTGAGGTTCGTCATTGTCTGTTCAGTATGGGAACGTTCTGCTGTGGTTCATCATTGTCTGTTCAGTATGGGAACGTTCTGCTGTGGTTCGTCATTGTCTGTTCAGTACGGGAACGTTCTGCTGTGGTTCGTCATTGTATGTTCAGTATGGGAACGTTCTGCTGAGGTTCGTCATTGTCTGTTCAGTATGGGAATGAAGTGACAACACAACATACAGTCCTGAACCCAGAGAGTCATCTGCAAATACTCACCTCCCGGGAATCGAACCCGGGACTCGTGGCTCAGCAGCTAGGACCTCTAATAATTGACCCAAGTGGTCACAAACTGTCTTTGTCATAACATGATTTTTGTTACCATTTCTGTAAGTTTTAAACATTTATTTTTTCCTTTGTGGCTACGTTACTTTTAGTAGTGGTTCATAAGGCCTCGCTCTTTAGTTTAGCAGTGGTTTCGAAAATAACTTTTTTTAATGCAAATTATTATATATATTATAAATTCGTTCTTACAGATTTAATACTTACATATCATCGTTTGTATCTGAATTTTTCTGTTGCAATACGCCGAACGGATTTTTAGATTTTTGCCCCTGAAATATCACATATTTTGTGGTATAAATAAGCCAAAATTAAGCAAAATAATTTTTTGGTAGCAAATGGTAAATTATTAAAAAAAAAAACGCTCTAACAAAATTGTGTATCGTATGGTATGACTGTACACAGTCTCAAATTTTTTCAAAGCATTTGGTTAAAAAATATTCGCGTTATTTGCAAGTGTTTTAAATAAATGAAATATCACGGCCTTAAAAAGAGACATTTTGTTGCAGTGAAGAAAGTGTTTTTAGACTGCGTGGGCGCCCAGGGGGGAGATACCAGGCCACATCCCCCCCTCCAGTAAAATGGCCAAAGTTTTTATTTCTATATAAGTTTATATGTGCACTAGTAGTACAGTACATGTGTTGAGAGGTTATTACAAGCGAAGTGTGTTCAAATGTCCCTATGAACAGTTATGCTGTAATGTATAAGGGGTTTGTCGAGATCCGCCTGCATGTATTTCGCATAATTTGTTATTTTAGGCACTCAGAACACCGTTCGCTGCTATATTGTCTAATATATGATTATGAATATAAAATTTTATCATAAGTTTAATTAACCCAGAATATGTTAGTATCAAATCACCTATTATTGATAATTTCTGAGACAGAGAAATAACAGGTCTACTTGCAAACATATTTAAAACAAGAACATACATTTCGTTGATTTTAACTTGTGTTGTCTCCTGTTTTTTTATTTGTTGTACACTGTCCGCTATTTATGTATACTTCCATTTTGTCTGTCTTTTGTATTTGGGTGTTGTCAAATTCTTGACTGAATTCTATCTTTAGAGTTCTTGCTGATTTATATACACACACACGCACACATTATATATAAGTGACGGAATTCCTCTGGGATTGTTTTTTTTTTTTTTTACGTTTTTTGGTCTTTCCTGTGTGTTTTACTTTGTATATTGTCACTTTGTCATTCAATACTAGTTCGGTCAACACAAAACATGAGCAATGGCTATGTCCACAAATCAATAAATTCTCAAGGAATATATATTTTTGCACTTAAACCACTTGTATTCTGAGCGCCTCATTTATTAGATCTTGTGCACTCCCCAAGCCGAAATCCTTGGTTCTCTGAGTTTCTTTAGAAAGTGAGATAAGCAGCACCCTTAATTCCTCTCTTACATTCTCTCAATTGTGCGGATAGTCAGACTCGCTGATTTTTTCCCCTTCCCGTGCCACACAATCTCTGGATACAACACACTTACGTCGTGGCCACAGCAGGATCAGCCTCGCATTGTGTGACGGGAGCGATCCGTGTTGTATCTCCAGTTAGCGAGAAATTAGCAGAAGAGGGTAAAAAACTAAACAAAGTAGTGCTGAAGTTGGAATTCAGGCCGGCTGGCGCGGGTCCCGGGATGTTTTCTCTTCCAGCCACGGCCCGTGGACCGCCCCGACGTTGCTTTGTTTTCCGAAAATGTCACCATCACCGATAGCTGCATTATTGTATTGTACACGAGCCGCTGATTGCAATTCTCCGCTCAGCCGTCAGTGGGAGGCCGGGGGGAAAAAATTCCCCTTCTCCGATAATTGGCTACACGTTGCCTTCATAATTTTTTAAATTAGGGTGTTCGTGCCTCTTCACCATAGCACCTTACGTCGGCCAAGTGTCAACTTACAAATCAAGCAAGTAATAAACAAAACCAAGTCAAACTCGGTACTCACGAAGGTTCGTGTCCGACAGTGTATTCTCTAGCTGCGCTATCATATTTGCATTTAAAAAAATGTTGCGAGGCTATGCAGATAATTGTTAGGCCTACTGCTGGATTCGCAAACGCGACGGACGTGACGCGAATAAACTCTCTGCTCAGCACACAGTATCAAGACTTGCATGACGTAAGGACAACGGAACTCGCAGGCTCTACGCGAATTTAGAAAAGAACATTATTTTAAAAAAACTTTCGTCGTCGCGTCAGTCCAATTAACGTGAATCCAGCTAAACGTACCTGCCTACTAATCATCTAGTCTCAAGGTTTAAATGAGAAACAAATTCTAATTTTAAAATAAATTTCTTCCCCGTGCATAAACTATCAACATAACACCTTCAATTAAAATTGGACAAAACAATTTACTACAAATTTTGAATAGGGCTAAATAAATATTTTCTTGAGCTAACAAAACATTTTTTACCGGAACTAAATACCAACATAAACACACTCAACAAAATATGTAGTTTATTTGGCAAAATACTTACGCTCGGCAATAAAATATTTGGTTGACGCATATGTGATAATTAGTCCATTTTTTTTTGCAAACCAAACTTTAATGTTACAGTACGCTCTAATCACCACGAGAGTTGTTTGGTAAGTTCTGTGAATTTTAGTATGATATCCAAATCTGTAAGTGTATTTAATTATGCTCGATTCAGGTACAAGAAATCACGATAAATTAATTTCTATACAGAAAACGAATAGTAAAATTTACATTCCCGTAAATTTTATGTATTTCATAAGCCATATGTATATTGGTATGTGTCGATCAGCAATGTTTAGTCTCGGTCGTGGATGCTAATGAACGATACTCAATGCGAGATATGCTGAGTTCGAGACTCGATGATACCGTGATTTTATTTATTCATTAATTATTATACATTTTTTATGGCTTGGCACAAAAAACATACGCATACTGCCAAATCAAATATTTAGTTGCTCTGACCAAATATTACTCTTGTGATAAAAAACAACAGCAACAAAGTAATTTTGTTTCAGCGACAAATATATATTTCGCCACATACAAACATACAATTTAGTTGCGCCAAGTAAATTTCGTTTAAATCATCTGAACATTTATATCTTTCTACTTAGAATTTCTTAAAAAATATAGCGACAGAAGGGCTTTCAAAATTTTTATTTTTTTTTGTGAAAAATAAATTAAATAATTATAGTTTAGACAGTAAGTACTAAACGTGAAATATTGGTAAAGTGAATAGCGCTGTAGCGTTCTTCAGACATTTCTTGTAAAACACATTTTTGTACGGCAGCGTTATCTTTAAAGCTGGTTCATTAAGAACTGATTTACTTGAACATGGATTTCTACATTTAAACTCCGTGGCTAGAATATTGGTTAGCAGGAAACAATTCAGTTATTTTCAATGTATTAGTACCAAAATACTAGGGACACCTGACGTTCACGAAACGATTTCATAACTTGTTGTGTTCCAATGTACTCTATACGGCTCACGACAACTTAATGTCACCGTCTAACCACGTGCTTGAAATGTGCTGCTGTATGCTCGGAAATACGTTTTTTTACGAAATTATTCCATACGTGCCCATTATGCCAATGTACAAGAAAACACACTTAACCAATGACGGAAAGAGTTTCAAACCACCATGCCAATTTAAATAATAGTAATAATAATAAATTATAATTTTGGACATCTTTAAAAATGGCTAAAAACAGCTTTTCAAACTGTTATATCTGATAAACTAGGCCTACTCACGTAATTCATGCCAAACAGGGCCGGTTTAACAAAATGGTCAAACAGGGCAAATGCCCAGGGCGCTCGGTGTAAGGAGGCACATGTTAAATTCATGCACTTTTTAAAGATTTAGCTTATAAAATTTTTAAAACTCGTATAGAAAACTGCAAATGTTATTCAAGACGTGTCAATCAATAGTAGAAGGGAAGCGGGAGAGATATATTTAAGCATTAGGTTTTCATCCCGTGTTCTTAGAAAGTACCTGCGTATCTGCAGCTATAGCCACTCTTGAGATTATCAGCTGAAACCCGACTTCCTAGTGCAGAGTCGGGCAGGAAGAACAAAACAAAGGAATTTGAAAATAATACTTTCCTAGGAGAGAAATTAAAAACACCGTGCACTGCTCTGTAATCTAATGGCAGTGATGTTCCAGTTCGGTATGCGAAAAGTTCATTGCCCTAGCTGTCACATACATACTGGAAGACAATGGTTCCATCCTTGCCTAGTCGCACCTCTGGTGTTGTCCCTGAGTTTTCATCCAGCCTTCAGGCTGAAAACATAATATCTACCAATATATTTAATCCTATAGCAATACTTTCCTCTTATGAATGCATGATTTGTTTTCTGTCCGAAAACTGCATGGCAGGAGGTGACAACATGAGTCCCTCGTAATATAACATATAATCCATTTATTTGCTGTTGTCCACCGGATGTAATTTCCCGTGTTTGATGCGCGGAGACAGAGAAGCGACAAGGTTCAACTAGCCACACTCGACGATATCAGCATCGCTTATATTCGCGGCGCACCGAACTAGCGTCCAGTGTTTTCCTACTACTCTTTTTACTATGGGACTTAAACCGGCGACCCTACAACTTCATTTGTGGAAAGTTTGTAGTAAAGTCCAACGCTTGCTTCCAACGTTGTGTTTTACGAATCTGGGTGGTAATTTTTCCAGTTACAGCTGACTAAAACAGCCGTCTTTAGGTATTTTGAGAAGCCCCAAAAACATGTTTCTAATAAGCATGATGCATTTGTTAAAATATGCAGGCCTAGTTTTAACCATGTATTCTTTTCGTAGATAAACATACTGTGAATAAGTTTAGTTGTTCCGAGTATAAAAGAATAGACGCGGGACATTGCAACGCCGTTCATGCGTGAGGGGCATAAGCGCCTTCGGGGTCTTCAAGAGGAGAAAAATCATAATTTTATATTTGTATTCAATAGTGTTAATTTAGTGGACGTTACAAGGAAGTACATTTCACTCTTACAAAAAAAATAGCTGAGCCAGTTTTCTCACAATGGCATTTCAAAGTTCGTACACCCCTCCTAAAATCAATCAAAACAATGAAACTAAATAATTCACCGACAAACAAAATTTCACGGGCTAGGGCTTTAAGTGTATGAAATGTTTTTATTTTTTTTTGCTATAAAAAAATTCTAAAAGCAGAAAAAAATTCCAAACTTCATAAATTTTGTAAAATTCAAAACATTTCTTTAATGGGTTTTAATGTAAGTGAAACCCTAGCCAGTGATATTTACTTTTAATGTAAATTATTCCGTTTCATTCTGTCCATTGGTTAGGTGGAGGGGGGTGTATGAAGTAAAGACATGCAAATATTAACTTTGAAGTGTCGTTATGGACAAAACTGGCTGAGTCAAATATTTCGTAAGAAGATAATGTACTCCGAAGTAATGTCTACAAAACTAACATTGTTTCATATAAATACAAAATTATGATTTTTTCCCTTCTTGAACGTCTTTACGAGTGCGCGGTAGAAAAATAAACGCTGAAAACATCAATTGATCACTACGCTTTTTTCGAAGCCAATATGGATAAAATACTCAATGACAATCATAGATAATGGTATTTGCCAACTTTATGAGTAAACATTTATCCAAAATTACTCATTCGTTACATGTGATCTCTTGCGCCGCAGTTAAATGTACGAGGTTTCGGCGTCAGAGTTTGTGCCTCAGAAAGTTCGTAACACTGGAAACAATTTAGTTTAAAACGTTGGCTAAAACTATTCTAGGATTGCTGTTCGTTAATTTTCGCAAATTGGCTTCAATAAACCTGCAGTTATAGGTTAATGCTTGTATCGTTGAATTATGTGTCACGCCCTTTTAAGGTCACCACCTAGGTGAACAAATGTTGTGCGTTTGAAGCTTGGAATCGCAAGAGAGGTAAGTATGAAACAGCACGTCTCACCCTAGCTTCAAGGCGCAAGTCATCAAATTAGCGTGAAGTCTTCTCGCCTCCTCAAAAGTGTAAAAAAAATATGTTTTTTTCACGTTCCTGCAGCTGAGAAAATATCGATCGTAATCGTAAAACTAAGCCATAGAAACCTGTATTGAACTTTACCTCGAACTTTCCACAGATAAAATAACAGGGTCATCGTTTGAGGTCCCGTTGGAAAAAAACATTCTACGAAAACACTGCACGCTGCCTAGCGGCGACGAGGTGTTATAGACGGGCGTGTTATATTCGTCGTATCGCCTTCTCCATTTCCGTGCCTCAAACGTTATAAAAAAAATGCTAGAATGCACTAACTCTTAAAACAACAATTGTTTGAGACCTGAAAAATTCGCGTTTTGTTTTCGGCACGAGTTAATATATAAGAAACTCTAAGTTCGTATCACTTTCGCAATTGGAGCTTGATTTATTTGACATCTCCTAGAGGAGGCTGGGCAAATAATAAAAAAGCAATCAAATGCAGGCCCAATCATGTGTTATAACTGTGTCAGCAAATATCAATGAGGGACTGTTGTCTACTTCAGTACACACAGGTTCTTGGAGGCTATCCTACAGGTCAGTGAACCAACGATTTTTTTCCGGTCTCTAACAATTGTTCCCGTAACAAAACAAAAGAACTTTCAGAACGTAAGGTTAATGCCCAACCTTCCAATTTGAGAGCTATTTCCCCCCTTCGCCTGTTGAGACAAGCGCGCCTTGTTATCGGAGGTAAAAGTCGGCGACAAAAAAAAGTCACTTAAGAACGACATGCCATAGGTCACGACGGAGATCTGCGTACGACCTTCCATTGTGTGCGTCGACAAACAGATAGTTGTACAGTAAGCGGCAGGGATCTCGCGCGAGCATGCGTGGAGAGAATTGCCTTGATCCGCGAACATTGCGTGTCACCACGCTGTACAATCTGAGGCAAAAAACCCAACCATCCCAGCGTTTAATGACACGCTAACGAAGGAACAAAGAGCTGTTAAGCCTCCAGACGAAGTTTACAGTTTTGTTTTCCTTTGCTTGACACGAGGCATTAGTCAAACAATTTACATACGGGGGAAAAAATTAATGCTTACTTTAATGATCGGAGCGATGCATTCGTAAAAGAAAAAAAACATATGACACCATAGCTAACAACAAGAATCAGGAACCTTGAAGGTGAAATAAATACTGTCGTGTCCTTCAAGATTAAGACTTTTGAATACTTCATCTCGTTTTTGCTCATTCCTCGCGCGGAACCTATTGATAGGTTGAGATGATTTACGGCGGGAACATTTGACTGTTTGCTGGGTTTCAACGTACGTTAACTTACCTAAAGTGACTGGCTTTCATCGTACGTGGAGCAGTTACCCTATTTGACTGAGCCAATAAGAATCTCGCTATTGTAATATTTGATGTCTGTAATTGGGCAGCAGACAGATACGTTGTGTCATATTTGTATCATCCAATAACTAGAGCAACGATTTTGTGGCGAAAAGATTTTTGCACTATTTGGTTTCACTTATGTTTATTTATTTATTTATTTCCTTTTCACTCCAGAAGCCCACCACAATGTTTAAAAAAAAACGTATTAGGCATGTAGCATGTCAATACAATATGTCAATAGTTACTTATTAATACATATACATTCAATAAAATCCAGTATAACTGAATACAAGGCATACATACACAATATGCTCAAACACTAATTTCAATATTGATGGAACAGAGAATTTTAAGAATTCATCTATAGAGTAGATGTGCACATCTGCATTTCTGCTTAATGGTAATTGATTGGATGTTTCAACTCTCAATTGTCTTGGGCTTCTACTGGCCAATCACATACGTATGGTGGCACAATAGCCTTAGTCTGATTGGTGCAGCCAGTCAAAAAAGAGACGCGTCTGGACAAACGAACGCTACCAATATAACTGAACCATATTGTGCATAAAGGAACCAAGCACTATATTTTATTGTTCTGTAACTAGTAGCAAACACACGAATTTAAAACTTAACTACATTAATAACTTATATGTCCTTTTACGGAATCATGTTATGCAATTCTGTCATAATTTCAATTGTAATTAAATGCAGGTGTTTACCATTGAACTTAGATTTTCTCAGTTGCGTCACAATGGCACTTGGTTCTTTTATGCATAAAATGGTTCAACTATGAAACAAGAGTTGCCGATTTGCACAAAAGGCACTGACACAAAATTTGTAAAAATCTTTACGCGACAAAATTGTCGCTCTACCAGTGTCACATGTTGTAAGAAACTGCATTGTTTCCAAGAGTATGTAGCAAAAGTAATTTCACGACGTATCTTCGTTGGAGACGGTGGAAAATCACAATAATCGTTTCTGCCAGCGTATTTTCTAAAGCCAGTGTAGCGTCTACCGCATTTTATGATTGAACATCAGTAGAGGTACGTAAATTTCGCAGATACATTCCAGGTCAGGTTGAACGCCAATTATGTATACTTCATTGTCATGTCTGTGACTTGCTGGCGGCTGTTACGAAACGCGTTTGACTCCTGCAAGCCAGTAGTAAACAAGGAAATAATGCCAAGTGCTATCGCTTGCTACCTGCTTGTACGGTTATAAGCCAATAGATAATCGATTGTGACCAGTTGGTGTATAGGACTGACAAGTCTAGGCTGCTGCCAGATGAAGCCGCGAAATTGACGTACCTCTAAACATCAGTTATATGGCACGGTTTAGCTGTTTACAGGTGAATACCATACGTTCAATTGTATCGTACCAGAGTTAGCAAGGGACTCATCAGTAAAGAAAAAAACCGTCATAAATGCACTACATCACAGAATACTTAGTAATACAGAAGTGAAATACCGGGTAGGACGGCAAACTCAGTCACACAAGCCAGAAAAATGGCTTCGCTGGTCAGCAACATGGCGGAATCACTTACCACCAATCAGAGCCAGGCCAATAGGAAACATGCAGGAGCCAAACAGACACGGGGCTAGCATCAACCGCCTTAGGCAGCCAATACGCGACAACGTTCGCCCTATCAAACTAGCCGCCAGGTTATTTCGTGAGGAAGTGAGAGATTTGACATCGAGGTCTGTAGCGCTGGTGATGTGTGACATGATGTGAGTGTGGAGCAACGCCGGAATGAAGGGGCGGGGGAAACGGGAGATCCCCGAGAAAACCCGCTGACCAACGGCATCGTCCGGCACGATTCCCACATGCGAAAATTCGGGGACGGACCTCGCCGAGAATCGAACCCGGATCGCCTTGGTGGGAGGCGAGAGGTCTGCCCCCTCGACCGCCTCGACACAACGAAGAAGACATAAAAGAACTCTGTAACTTTCTAAAGACCGACTTTTCACAACAAGAAACATTCAAAGACACTTTTTTTTTTTGTCAGTGCATGCAGATGCATGGAGAGACAGGAAAAGTACGTATATCGTCACATAAAACAGCATCGTGTGGGAATCGTAGCAAGCAGTCTAGCCACATGGAAACTCGGCGTGGCCCATGGGAACGTCAGGAGGCGAAGACGCCGTCACTTTGAACACACACAAGGCAGGGATCTAGCTTGTGAGCGACGTGGAGGCAGTGTTGCCAGGTCGTGGGATTTGTCCCATTTCGTGCACCTTTTTATATATAATAAGTAGCGACACTGGAAAATCGCGAAAATGTTTAAAATAGTCTCCAACAAACTGTGTTATATTAACCGTGACACGTGTGAACAGTTTTGGGACAAATCACACCCGCTGTGTGTCGAAGCTGTGCAGTTCTAACTGGGCCTGTTGTAGAGAGAAACAAAGCTACAAATAAACCATAGCCATTGTTGATACAAAACATTCAGTATTATATACAGCATGTTGGAGCCTAGCAAACACTCAACTATTCCCGCCATTTTCCAGTATCTCTAATAATAAGTATAGATCTGAAAATTTCGCGTTTTCTTTTAGGCGCAAGCTAGAATTCAAGCATCTATATGTTTGTATCAGGTTCACAATTGGCCGTTGACTCGACACTTCCTGGAAGTAGCTGAGCCAATATTAAAACTATAACTGAATACAGGCCCATTTCACAGTGTCAGCGAGCAGTTAATAAACAACATATATTCTTGGAGGCTAGCCTACAGCTCAATGTACCTGCGAATATTTCCCGTCTCTAATAATAATTCAATATGGGACAAAGGTATTTGTTATTGTAAATACTAATGTTTGGGACTTTTAATCACAGCCTTATTTTATTAGCTGTTATAAGCTTCATAGTATTTGCTACATGTTTTTAGCACTATTGTGGTGCGTGTTACGTTTAACGCCACGCTCATTAGTTTCTATTTTTATGATAATAACGTTTTTAAGCTCAAACGAAAGTAGATATCAAAAAATCTGCCTGGAAGTTTTTATTTCAAACTGTTTTTTGTCGTGATATCTAATTATTTCAAAGCAGGGTATTATAGGGTTTCGACAATAGGATCAATCAACCAGAAATTCGTTATTTGCATAATTAGCTAAAACCACAATTTTACAAAAAAAAAAAAAAAAAAAAAAAAAACAATACTTTGTTAGTGTTGTAACGTTTACCGAAAGTGCACGTCTAGTTGATGTTCGTCTTGATTTTGGGTTGAAAATTCACACTGGTCATACTTCAAATGGTTTATTAGAAGTTGCTATTATACATGAACAACACCATGTTAATTACGACGCTGCTAAAACTTTAGCCGACATAGATCCAGGAGCTATAATTTATTATAAGACATTTAATGTAACAGTTACAGAGGCCTTAAAAAAATTAGCCAACATGGAGAAGATGTTTATAAACAAAACACTGCCAGACATATTTTTGATATCTGCTCTCGTTTAGGCGTAAAAAATTAATATTACTAAAAATAGAAACTAGAGACCATGGCCTTAACTGGTTTTGTATGTGTACATATGTTTGTAAATTACTTAGACATTTGTTTATTTAAACTCTTTGGAAGTGTTTCTTGCCGTATGGGTCCCTTCCAAAGGCTAGGACCACAAGGCGCTGGAGACATACAAATAAATAACCCATATGCATTGTACAAATGAACGGTCACATTAAAAATGATGCTGTCTCGAGACAATATTACATTTTCTTTTTAGCTGTGGGATTTTTTTGTGCTGAACTGTGACTTTCGCATAAGGAGCATGGTATTTCTACTCACATAACACTGGCAACACTGCGTGGATGTTATGTAACTCTTGTAGCTACATGTGCCGGCACAAATCCCTCTCAGAGATCGCTGGGAGTTTCGCAGGCCCGCGCTCTCGTGGGGTTCCTGTAACCTCGAGCTCCCACGAGCCTGTTCCGTGTCGCCCCAGTCGCCGGCACTGAAGCCCTCTACCTACACAATAGCGCGACGCGACGCCGAGCGCCACGATGTGACGTTACTTCACGTCAAACACAGTTCTCGACGCGCGACATCTCACCAAGCACCGAGGCTGACTTGCCGTCCAGGCGACATCGTCCGTGACGTCAAAGGCAACAACCAATCAGAAGTAAGAACGCGGTAAAGAAGAAACATAACTATTGTGATGATTTCTAACAAGAGAAAATACTGCTCAGTTTCGTAATTTATATTGTAAAATACAAAACTTATATTATAATGATTTCTCTATTTTTTTAGTTATGTTGCCATTTTACATTTTTTTTTCTCGCTGGCATTTCATAATATATCACAGAAATTTAAAATACGCCAAAAATGTAAAAAACTAGTTTTCGGCCACCGGCTTCTAGGTAGAGTATTTTCGAGCTTCTAAGGGCTAGAAGCAAGAAAACGAAAAAGGTGACTTTATAATGTAAGTCAAGTGTCTCATCGCCTTTGTGCGCGAAGCACTAGGCAGGAACGATGGACGGAATATTGGTCTGGGTAAATATATTATATAAAATACTTTCGCTCGCCTCACAGTAACATAACCTGATATCTCGCAGCAAATTATGTTTATATATGTGGTTCACAAGTCGTCACACAGATGGCAGTCTGTGGCAACTTGTTTCTCGCCAATTGCATCGCTTCGTGTCGCGTCGTGCTATTGTGTACAGCCCTTACAGTTAATTCTACTTCAGGTTAGAAAGCTCAGTGTTAAAAGTTTGGCGAAGGAAAGCTTCTGCCGCTTATTGCGCTGCTATTGGTAGGGGGAGTAAACTCACCAATCACAGAACTTTCCTGAATATAAAATTACATGAGAACTATACCGAACGGGGTGGAGTAGCGGTAAAACCCTCGCCTCGCATTCGGGAGGTCCCAGGTTCGATCCCTTGCTCCAGTCATCCTGTTTTCTGTTTTCCAGGGTATTCCAAAATAACTCCAGGCGAATATTGGTACAGTTCCTTAAATAGACCCTGGCCGAAACCTTCCTCCCTCCCCCTCCCCCCCCCTACGAACCTCTACAAAGGCATTGTGCTGTTCGAGGACACGTGACACCAAATAAATATATAAAATAAAAGATAACTAATTTAAAAGCCGAAATCGGTTTCTTTTTCAGTTCAGAATTATATTTAATGACTTATATCTTTGCCAAGCCATAGTTACAACTAATTTTACTATGGTTCCGCACTTTATTAGATCCAATAGAGATAATAGCGAACACCATCGTAGAAGAACAGGTCTGGACACTCGCCTGGAAACTTGACCCCTTTGTTGTTTGGCTGCAGTTCGCCAAGTTCACGATAATGCTATACGTATTTGGCGCTGCAATCACGGCGGTCCAGCTCAAACTCCGCCCACTTTTTTCCAGTGTTTACATTATAAAGTAAATAAAAATTGCTGGAGCCATTCTTTAGGATTGCGAGAGAAATAAGTATTTCATAAATTTATAAAAAAAAAATACGTTTTGATAAATTGTTTATCTTTATAATGTAATCACTGGAAAATAGTGTGAGGTAAGCGGACGGAGTTTGAGCCCGACTGCCCTGATTGCAGCGCCAAAGACGCACAACACTCTCGGTAACTTGGTGAACTGCAGCCAAACAACAAGAGGGTCAAGCAAAATACTCTGGTAGATAGGCGAGTGTACAGACCTGTTCTTCTACGGCCGTGGTCAAGACCATGGCCTTAGAAGTTCAGGTCTGGACACTGCTATAAAATATTGACCCCCTTATGACTGATTTTAGTTCCTTCACTATCCGCAAAAATGAATGAAAACTGATGGCGCCACTAGCACACTCGTGCTAGTAATTATTTTTGAAATACTAAATGTATTATATTTTTAAAGTACAAATATTAGAAACTTACTTAAGTTTAACCAGAATATGTTTAAACACTTGAGTTTTGATTAAAATAACGAACTTCTCTTCACAACAGCCCCACTGCGATAGTGGCGTCAACAGTTTCGTTCAGTCATAAGAGGGTCAAAGATAAAGCATTGAAGAGTAGGTAAGTGTCCAAACCTGTACTTCTAAGACCGTGGTCAAGACCTCACCTTCATAGACCGTGACTCGGAGTAACTTTTGGAACGCAGCCCAGTGGCGTGGCGTGTTCCAAAGGCGGTTATAAAAAAAATACACAAACTGGAGTGGGGTTCCTCGGTCACGTGACCAGAGTTTGTCGGTCCCCAGGGTTGTTACAAACTCCCGTAAAGCTGTCCAGGGTTTTAAGACGGAGGAAATTAAACTAAAACCTACATAGTTTAGTAATTTGTTTACAATGTTCGTATTCTACGGCAGCAGCACGCATTTACCAATTATTTCATTTATTGGATTCCTTATACTACACATTTCGTGCTTTCTTCTTCGATATTTTAAACACTGCACATTCACTTTCACATATTATTTTCTGTTTGACAGATGGAAATATCAAATTTGTTTTGACTTGCCCGGAAACTACTTCACCTTAAGGCTATTCAAGACTAGTGTAGATCAGCACTCTCTCACATATTCCTATAAAACTCAGAATATATGCTCTGAATCACGTAAATAGACAGCTAAAGTGGTCGCAGATACTGTATAAAGCCTGGTACGCGCTCCCCGCACGCTTCAGTCTGAGGAAGGGAGTGGAAAGGAGAGGTTACGTCGCTTGAGCTCTCTACCCTCATGAGAAAGGCGAGCATAAGAAATCGTCGCGTTGTAGAAGGTGATGCACATTTGTTACAGCAAACATACACCACAACGAGTCGACAACTCGCATTGCTAAAAACTTGGTATCATTGTAATCAGGATGAATGCTGCTATTTATCAAAAACAAAGTATTTGAATGAAATAAAATGGTATCCGTTTTTTGTACATCTAATATGTCGATAATTTGCGACATTAAAAACCTTATATCCGGCAATTAAAAAAATATACGAAGATGCGTCCTTTCATAGTGTTATAGATTTTGGACAACTATTCTTTGCGTATATTATTTCATTTCAGTTAGTCTGATGGTTTTTCTTAGGTTTATGCGGCTGTGATCATGCATATTTTGACTTTGACATGTCGTTATTTGAATAGTATGCATGCTAAAATGTTTTCCATAAGAGAAAAATGCAGTCTCAAATGACGTCTACAAATCAGAAATAATTTCATACTTAAACAAAATTATTAATTTCACACTTGAACTGCCTTAATAGCATTCTAGAAGGAACAAATCATAATTTTATATTTGTATGAACAGTGTTAGTTTTGTAGATGATCCTTGGGAGTACATTATGCTGTTATAAAAAAATTTAGCTCAGCCAGTTTTCCCATAATGGCATTTCAAAGTCAAAATGTTCATGTTTTTTGTTCATACACCCCCTCCCCCTAAAACCAATCAACATAATGAAACTAAATAATTCGCAGTGAAAGTATATGTCGCTGGCTAAACCCATTCAAACATTTTTATTTTTATTTTAAAACATTTCTGAAATTTAGATGTTTTACTATTTCTAGAATTCTTTTTAACCAAAAAAATGTTATATTGGGTTTTTGTGTATGTAAAGCCCTAGCCAGTGACATGTATGTAAGTATTTCGTTTTATTTTCTTGATTGGTTTGAGGGGTGTATGAACTACAAACATGTAAAATTTGACCTTGAAATGCCATTTTGGGAAAACTAACTAAGCTAACTTTATTTTTGTAAGAGAAAAATTTACTCTCAAGTAACGCCTACAAAATTAGCACGGTTTCACACAAATACACAATTACGATTATTCCCCACTTGAACACTCTTAAGGTGGCCGCCTGTCCAGACCGCCAAGCAATGTGCAGAGCTTCAGTCGTTATAAAATTATTCGAAAACTGTTCAGCGTGTGTAGATACCTTTATTTAAGAAAAGTGCTAAAAGAACCTTACTGACGTGTATATCCACTTCAACTCCTCCAGTTATACGTAACGTTTATTTTCAAGTGGCGAAAATGGCGAAAATGATTTCAGGTTTTTTTTTTTTTTTTTTTTTTTTTTAGGTATGAAAATCTTGGTACGGAATCTTTTAAAAGGTATAGGCATGTAAAATACACCTTAATATTTAATACTACCTCAAAAATGATTGTGTAACTAATGAATAGAAGCGAGTTGCCGATGAGAAGTGACATGTGACACAGTTCTGTGACTTGCGTCTAGAGGATCATCCGTACCGCTTTTAGGATTCAGGCGCAAATGCGTTCTCCTAAGCGGCCACCTTAAGGCCACGCCCGGTTGTTTCACAGTGATTTTGTATATGTCTTTAAAGCAAGATAAATAGGCTACCATATCGAAAAATCCAGTGTAAAAAAATTTAGGTAAATTTACTTTCTATTTAATGGAAGCTAATTACCTCTACAAGTGAGGGAAAATTACTCAACATGTGTCTAGGAAAGTTACTCAACTGGTAATGTAATTTTTCATTACATATTGGCGCAAGTCCTCTAGGACAGTTTGACATAACGCGCGAGCGAAACTTCCGAGTGGTTTGTGTGACGAATACACTACCTTGCAGACATTTCCACTCATATTCGGTAATCAGATTTCCCTCTCAAAGTTGGGGAATATTACCATACATATGATGAGTAATATTACTAACATTTTTACAGTGTCCCTACACATGTCGGACGCAAATATATCAGAATTTATATCTAGTTGTTTGGACAGCAATAAACCTTTTTGGTTCTTTATTTATGATTTTTGCACCCAAAGAATCACCATTTATGTAGGGAAATAAGTCAAAACCATTCAAAATATTTTTTTGCGAAATGACGGTTCATTATTCTGCAAAACGTCTTCATAGAATTGCGCATCGTATGAATGATCTTATCCTTGTTTTTTTTTTTTTTTTTTTTTTTTTTTTTTTTTTTTTTTTTTTTTTTTTTTTT
>PNEQ01035722.1:0-12187 GCA_003012365.1 Medauroidea extradentata | reverse complement strand
GGTAATATGAACTCCCGAAAAATAGGACATGTTCTATTACGTTTTTGGGTAACGTTTCGGGTACAAAATCTGCCATGCCCAGAACCAAACCCCTTGTGGAGGTGCTGGAACTGCACTCAGACGGAAGCAGAAATGCTACCAGAAAATGGGCATAGAAACTGCTATGAAATTGGGCATCGTGTGAGGCCGGCTTAAAATGGCAGGAAAAGGCAGAAATTGCAGTGCCCTTCAGAGTTGCCAACCATACCCGAATTCGGGTACACGTACCAGAATTGTGCTGTCTGTACCCTGTACTCGACAGTACTGGCTCGGGTACGCAAATGTACCCGAATTTGTTGTCATAAATAGTCCCAGATTAATTGTTTAGTTATAAGATATTTTATCTTTGTTACAGTAACTTAATTTTGTTTCAAATTACATTTGTGAGCATGCATATTTAAAGGGAAACATTCTCCGCCATATTTGAATACTACACATTTTGCAATAACTTTTAGTTTACATAAAATTCCGAAATTCGGGACGTGATGGGGCTTAGAATGACACTTTGAATAAATTGACTTAATCATTAGTATGTTTTTTTCACAAAATTGTTTCGTGGTATGAAAATAGTCAAATGTTAAAAAAAAAAGTTTTCTTTTGAAAAGCAAAGCTTACGAAAGAATATCAAAATAATACCAGAAATGTTATATTCAGATTTTCTGGAAATATACATATATTAAGCATTATCATGATCAATTGAAATATTAAAAAAAAAATTAATAAGATGTCGATAGCCCTACCAGCACAGCAAGTCCCCAGGATGTCCTAGGGATATCCTTTGAGGATATCCGGGTACATGCGATCCTCGGGATGTCCTAAAGATGGATATTTCGGATGTCCGAGAGCTCCGAAAAACCATGTCCCTAGGACGTCCTAAGTACCTCCTCGAAAAGTACATCACATCCCAGGAAGCTCCTTGGAAGATGAATTTGGGTCATCCTAAATTCCTCATCTGGGGAGCTCACACGGAGCTCCTCTGAGGAACTCCCTGGGATGTCCGAGCAGGAGCTCCCTGTGATGTCCTAGTAGGAGCTCCCTGGGATGTCCGAGCAGCTGCTTCCTGGGATATCCGAGCAGGAGTTCCCACAGACGTAGTGGATTTCTAGGCAAGTTCCTAATATGACCACTAGATATCGCACGATATTATTTAAATATATGTGAGGTTTGTTGCAATTAATTTAGTAGTTAATTCATAACACACACACACTTATATATATATCTATATATATATATATATATATATATATATATATATATATATATGCCTTAAGAAATTGGCAAATTTATTAATTTCGACACACATATTTTATTATTACTGGTAAACTTTTGGAAGTTGAAGCATTTAAAAAAATGTTATTACAGACGAATTGTTTATTCAAAAGATTTTAAGAGGCTACATTAACAATTATGTGTATTTGACTGTGTGTTAATCACTAAGTTTACATATCACAAAAACAAATATATTTGTATTCTTTTGTGTTGAATACTATTACTTTTGCTGCTGGAAGGAGCTCCTAGGGATGTCCCAGGGATGCATTTAATACAGATCCCATGGAGCTCCTAGGGATGTCCCAGGGACGTGTTTAATACAGGTCCAATGGATGTATTAAATACAGGTCCCAGGGAGCTCCTAGGGATGTCCTGGGGATGCATTTAATGCAGATCCCAGAGAGCTCCTGAGGATGTCTTGGGGATGTGTTTATTAAAGATCCCAGGGAGCTCCTAGGGATGTCCCAGGGATGTGTATGCGAGACATCCTAGGGATGTCCGTAGGTAGTACTTTTCCATGAACTTTTCCTACATAAAGAGGACTTGAAATGAACTTCTCTAGGTCGTCCTAGGGACGACAGTTCCTACATCCTACGGACGTCCTCAGGATGTCTGTGTGCTGGTAGGGAGATTTTATTGTAATAACAAGAACAAGCAGAATGAGGAGGGTATTTATTCCCTGCTCTACATACTGACAGCAAACAGGGAACCCCTGTTTCCTGGGTTGAGGGGCCCGCTTCGTTGCCATAAAATAACACTGCAGCGTGTTTGAAGAAAACGTTTTACACAAAAACTAATATGCGTGTGTTCACACTGTTTCTCTACGAAAAGAACACACTCTTCAGACAACTGCCCTTAAGTACTTTCAAGACAACACACATATTGGAAATCCCCTTTTAAGACACGTCAAAATGGGTTAAAACTGGGTTTTCAGGCTGCTATAGCGGAAAATATACTAGCCGAATACATGTGAAACCATTTAAGAGTAGTGCATTGGACTTTAGTAAAGTGATTTCTTAAATAAAACAATAGGGTCACCGCTTAAAGTCCCATAGGAAATTTGTTTTTTCGCGAAGACTGCACGCCTCAAGCGTAGAGGCGACGGCCCGTTGTATGGCCCATACGACGTCGCCCTTAGCACCATACCTCACTCACACAAACACATGTGCCACGAGGCGGGCCCCTTAAATGTTCTCCGATCCCCACCGTCGCTGCATTTCAGAGTCAGACATAAGCAGAGGGTAGCAACAGGCAGTTGTGAGTGTTATTCATACGAGATACGAGAGGTTTCGTGGGCAAGTAGTTTTGAAAAAGCTTTGTAGTGATTATTTAAGTGTTACTACTTAAAAAGACAGATTATTTTGAAGGTACCCGTAAAATTACCCGAATTTAAACGCGAACATACCTGAAAGTACCCGAATTTTGAGGTGTGTGTACCAGAATAATTCACACGAAGGTTGGCAACACTGGTGCCCTTTTCTTGCCTCAGTCGAACGCCAAAACGAGCGAGCGGAGATTGTAGTTTGTCGATCGGCTGATATTGTTTATATTGTTGATGTCAATTTTCTAGAGAATGACATTCTTAGTCGCTGAACAGTTTCTTCTGCAAATTGTTTTGGACCAAAATGAATCGTCTGAGAGCGACGAAGAAGCGGACGAAGTTCTGATGAATTAAATTCAAATTGCTAATCCAGAATTGTTAAACGAAGAAAGACGTAAGTAATGAGTGACATATTATTTTTGTGTGTAGTTTGTAGTCGTCGTCATAACATTTACCTGTATTAAAAATTAAATATATTAAGATTTTCCAAGAAATATGATCCTGAATGATGCCTTTCAACTTCTGAACAGAGAAGGAAGGACATGTATTGAAATGTATGTCGAGAATATTGTTCCTCAATATTCAGAAGAAGTGTTCGTCTCACGTGTCAGGCTAAAACGCACAATGGTACAAGACTTGACAAACTAGTTACAAGCTTCTGAAGAGTTTCCATCTTTAGAAGGTATTGTATTTTTTAGTTATGTTAATGTGTCAGTAGATATATCTTTACGTATTGTGTAACTTATGCGAGTATCTAACCTCCCACTTATTTGTTGCCAATTGAAGATTTATTATAAATAATTGTATTGGTAATAAAGCTTAAAAATTATGTACATATAACATAGCTTCTAAAGTTTAGGACCTAGTTAACTGAAGTGTACCAGTATTGAACACAGTGCCCCTGACAAATAGACCACATAGTTGTGTAATAATAATGTAGAGTAGGTTGTAGAATAGGGGCCTACTTGTAATTTAAGTAAAATTTCTACAGTCAAGCAGAGTATAGAGGCATCAAATAGGTCTAAGGGCCGGTTTCACCAACAACCCCTAAACTTTAGGGGACCCTTAAAATAAAATTAAGTGTTCCTTAACACAAATGACTGTTTCACCAATGTTAAGGGACACTTAAAATCCTTTAAGTAGCCCTTAGATTAAGTGGCGAAATTCGGGCCCTTAACTCACTCGCTAAGGGTCCCTTAGTGAATGTAAATACAGCATAAATAAAAATATGGATGCTGTGGAAGAGGTTAAAATAGTTTTTATGCGATTAATATTGATAACGACATAGCACAATTGCTGCGACTACGAATTTAGTTATTCAAAACGTTTCCAGTGGTTTTATTTTGAAGAATGTGATGCCGACTTTTTGTGAATTTTTCGAATGAGATTGCATGGTTATGTTGCACAGTAATTAAACAGTTTAGGCCTGTAATTGTAATTCGTAAATAAAAAACGAATTTTTGTGATAATTTATTTTAGCAGAGTCAATTAAAACAATCTGTTGGTTGTCAATAGACTGTAGCCAAACATTTTGCTACATATTGTAAATGTTGCCGATGATTGTCATCCAGATTCCAAACGAATGTTTTTGTACTCTTTTTAATAGTACACAAAGCATTTCCATACAATTGGCATAACCTATTAGGGCTTTAGGAACATTGATTGTGTGAATTTTCCGAGCAAAACTGATAATTCAGTGTGACGTTTGTTGTAAGAACTAGCGAACGACTCGTGGACACAGTTTTTATTGCAATAGGCCTACCCCAACATATAACTGACCTAGTTCAGGCCAATTTGTTACTCAACCAGCTCCCAGATAACAGAAATAACAGTAGCCTACTGCATAGTTGACTTGAAGGTATGAAGGTTGACGCCGGCCGCAGGGCCAGCGTATGGGTTAAGCCCATAACGGCGCAAGTGTGTCCTTTTCCACCCACCCAAAAGCATTCTCAGACTCTCCCATAATCATTCCGCAACCCCAGTGTATATGCATGCCAAATCATTTAGTGCGAAGTGTATTGTGTATCAAACAGCAGTGTACAGTATGTGCCGAAGGCCATCAAGGGTTACCATGTTCGCTATGTTCACTTTCATGTTTTCAGCAGACATTTATAAATGCATCATTCACTATCAGCAAAAATGTTACGTAATTTATTATGTAATTTAGTGTGTGCCATTTTCGTAAGGTATTAATATTAATATTTCACGCACACGAGGTACCGGAAGTATGTAAACCCCGTAGCGAGGTAAGGAGCCCCTAGCAGTTGCCTTCCTCGAGGCAGTTCGTCAAAGTCTTCTGGAGAGGTAAGGTGCTGTCCGTGTGCTCTTCATCTTTTGTTTCACTGATTGTTAGTTTTCAATAGTCTCGTTAGTATACCAGTTACCCTTTGCTTAGCACACGTTACCAGAATTTCATCATTGCATTGCGCATCCGCTTAACTTAATAATTGTGACCATTTTTGGTATTTTTTAACTTAAACACCGCGTCGGCATTATCAACTCCACGTGGTTAGGGACTTTTGTATCGGGAGACATCGGCACTCATCCTTCACCATACGAGGTTCGTTTTGGTATTGTTTTATTCAGCATAATTTTGCACACGCGTTGCTAAGGTTATTTTGTATTTGTGTAACATTTTAAGGGCGTAATTCATGTTTTTGTGACCGACCACGTGCAGGTTAGAACACCGCCATTGTGTTCAACATACATGTGAGCAGTACATTGTAAAATCATTTCATTATCACACACTCACACAATTCATCTCGTTGAGAGCATCACTCTGTGTGCAGCGTGTTACGTGCCATTCACCCCACCACCGGCCTAGCATAGCTCGCCACAGTTTTCGCACTGTACCACTAACATCACTTGTAAAGCCCTACCACACTACAACGTGCACGGGAACGGCTGCCTTGTGACACGTTAGTTAGGCACGTGTCCACCGCAACTCAACTCTCTACGCCAGCTTCCAAGTGAACCTGACGGTCCATTATAGTGGCCGCCAGTCCCTCACTGCTTAAGAAGGTGCACCTTCTGGTGTCGTAGACTGACCTCGTACACCAGCTCCACACTGATCACTCACCAACCACGTGCGATATACCAGCCGGTCGTTGTCACTATGCAAAGTTCACTATCACGTGCACTATCGTGTGTTTTAGGGTTATTGTTACTGCAAGGGACGCATCACTACGATTACCTCGCTGCGTGCGTAATTCAGACATTATTTTGGCACTATGTACCGTAAGCGTAATAAATCATCTGTAAGTGAAATACTGTTTACATAATTTCTAGACACCTAATATTGCCATTATAAGCAACGTAAGTTACCAGGCATACTGGGGGCCAACATCCAGTAAGTGTGTAGTTCTGGTATAGTCAGTGTCATATGTGTTAATCCATTCAAGTGCTTTCACCACTCAATCACGCACATCAACGCGCCACGTGTTAAGTGGTATTCAATCTCTCACATCAACGTGTCGGGTGGGATACCGAACACACCGGACAAACCACACCCTGAGGCCTAAGAGTCTCGAAGTGCAGTACCTGGGGAGTATTGCTGGCGCCCAATCACTCACATCAACACCGTAGTTCGCTATCCCGATCCCACCCGAGGTAGGAGGCGTTAAGGTTATACAAAAATTTTGTTTTTATCCTATTGTCAACACACATAGCCAGGCCTAAACAAAAGCTGCCTTGGGTGACCTGTATTGGAATGCATCACAAAGGTGTAAATGAATTTACTGGGCTTTTAAATGTGTAGGCCTCTAATGTTTATTATCATACTGATTGGAAGCTGTGGTCAGGTAGGCCCTGAATGTCATAAAATTGCACAGAACAACTCTTACAGATGCACCATAAGTTACCAGTTCAGAATAACTTTTCACCTACAAAAGCATGAAATATCTGTTACATCAGCATAAGTTAACGGTTTGGAAAATAATTGCTTACCTCAGGAGGTATATGGCGTTATTGAACACTGTGTGACTGTACTTTCAAGTAAAATATTAAAATTTAAGTAGGCCTTTACTACAGTTCCAAACTTTTTTAAGCATTACATCAGCTTCAGAAAATCAAGGATTGGACCGGTAAACCCTCGATTCAGAAGCCCATCCAGGATGTGCAACACATATCGTAGCTGACGCAGATGATCACCACATTGGTGAAACTGGCAGAGCTCTATCAACCCGTATAAAATAACATAAAAACAATTGCAAAAAAAGGCGAAACTCAAAAATCTAGACTGGCCGAACATGCATGGGAAAATAGCCACAAAATCCTTTGGGAAGACTCTAAACCACTTACACAGGAAACTGACAAAATTAAAAGAAAAATAAAGGAATCAGCCTTTATTATCAGCGATAACAATATTTTCAGTCAACAGAGCATTGAATTAAAAAATATGTGGATCTCATTGATTAAAAGAGAAACAAATTTACAGCACAAAATAAAAACAAACACTCAACCTACCACAACCAATCAGAGCCAACACATGCTGCGCGACCAATCAGGAGACAGCTCGTCTCCAATTGTCTGAGCACGATAATGGGCTTTACCCTATATTAACCCATGGTAGATTCCAGTTCCCGAAACGTCGTTTATACTGACTGTTTGGAAAACTACTGTGTTTTGTTTCGTCTCATCATTTGTGTCTTTTGTTGTTTTTTCTGTTTGTGTCCGACATATTTGTGTTTTGTTTAGTCTTATCGTTGTTTTGTTGTATTTCTGTTTGTGTTTTTGTCTCGTCTCATCGTTGTGTCGCATGTTAACTTAGCTATTTTTATATAATTGTTATTTCTTTTATTTTCTGTTTGTTCCTTGTTTTTATCTGACCAGATTCCAGTTTTGGAATTTCATGTTGTGTATGTATCCTGATGACTGAAGCATACTCTGCTTATTTATGTTTTCTTGTATTATTTTTAGTTTTACTTTTGACAGTCATTTATTTCGCAATGGAGTATGTCTAAGTAAATAAATCCAGTCATGCACTCCCATTGCACAGTTCTTTCAAAGATCACTGAACAATCTGTCACACTTACCAATGGATAATGTATTCTTAAAATGAAACGGTTGATAGTAATGAGTTCATTATCACCATAATATGTAATCATCATTGCATGGCATCTCCTCAGACATTTTTATCTTTAGCATAGCTTATTAAAAATTGACAGCGTACGGTAAATTCTACAAATGAAACCACAAAGTTACTATTAAATATTTTTCCTGCAGTGTAATAAATGCATTTCATTCCACTGCTACTTCTGAATTATTAATAGCAAAGTCTTAACATTTTCAAAAGATTTAATTTCAGGCCCGATAATCCACATGGTCTAATAATTATTATTATAAATTTGCTTACAGTTGGGCAACTGCTCTCAATCATCTTCCTAACCCTCCCCCCCTAAACTCCAGAATCTATTTCACCATCACCAACACCTTTAAAAGTTAATTGCACTCCCTCACCAATCTTTTAAGCACGCACTACCTACCCCACTCTTTTCTACTCCTCATCTGAATCTTCTCACTAGCACAATTCCCTTTTCCTTTATACCCTGCTTTAAATAGGCAGCAGCCTAACTTACCCCAGCCTTCCTCTCCATTCACCACTTTGTGCATTCTGGCCAGTCTTTCCACACTTCTCCTTTCCTTCACTGAGTTCCACGCTAATTACATCTGCATTACAGATGGTTGAACGTTCCCTTCGTCCTCACCAGCATGTCTTTGCCTTCTCCACGTATCCTTCACCAACCTCACTGGCTGTCTTTGCACTTTGTCCAACTCCCACACATGGGTCCTTCTCTGTTGCTGCATACCCTTAACATTGGCTGTACCCATTATAAAATATGCCTTTTCCTTCACTGCACTAATAACCCTTCCCAACATACCTAGAGCCCTAGACACCGCTCACTCTACCTGCCTTCTCCACTCTGCAACACTATCCTTAGATACTCATATTCTCCAACTTCCGTTATCTCCTGTCCTTTTCTATTTGTACATGTCTGTACACTTAACCTTCTTCCTCATAAACCCTAGATACTCATATTCTGCAACTTCTGCTGCCTCTGACCATTTCTGTTTGTACATGTTTGTACACCTAACCTTCTTCCTCGTAAACCTAACAATATTTGTCTTTCTCACATTTATATTAATTTTGTTCTCTTCCGTCCACAATTGTATCCTATCTATGCCATCCTGCAACTTGTTCCTTTTACCAACCTTTGAATACAAAATGCAGTAATCAGCAAAATCTTATTTTTCCACTTATAAGTTTTTTAGTTTACCACTTAATAAATTTTACCTTACATCACACCCAAAAATAATATTTGAAAATTTGATGGCAACAACAAAAACCTGAGGACAATCTGTAAGGATAGGTACTGAATTGTCTGCAGTGCATGTTTCCACAAGAATAAACTTTTGTATCTGATGTATTGATTTGATTGAGGCTACTGTTACTGTTACATTAGTTTTTATTAGGGTTGTCAAAATTGCAGGAAGAGATAAAAAATGTTCACATTACCATTCTAGATTAAGTAATATTAACTGACTTTCCAGCCAATCACACTAATGTACAGTAACCATATTGACAGTGTTTGTTATACATCAAGGTGACTACTTACTGGCAAATTATGTGATCTTGCTGCAGTGCAATCTGTCTCTCACATAGGTATCAGCCAATATTTCCAGCATGACGTCATCCAGCTGAATTTCAATAACAACAGCAGAAACACACTCTTATATATTTTAGCCTACCAGCTTCATCTGAAAGCAAAAATATTTCAAAAAATCAATACCTTGAACACTAACCCTTTGCATCTTCTTGCACAGCTTACATATTAGCCTACTTATGTAACTTACGCATTATGGAAAAATGTAGAAAATCTTGTGCCTAGTAACATTTCACAGTCAAGTTTTACATCAGATAAAGTTTCACATTGCAGATATTATTTGTATAATTACCAGCCTAATTGTGGTGTTTAAAGCAAATAAATTTAGTGACAATACAACAAATTAGCCTACATTTTTTACAATATCTGTAAATACCATTTTAGGAACATTCTTACTGCACCATGTTTGACACAGACAAAGTTGTTAAAAAATATTTATAGGTTACTTAAAATAAATTTAATTTCATAATAAGCCTCCTTTTTTTAGGCTTAGACTGTGCTGACCATGTAACACAAGAGCATTACAATGTTAGTAAATTAACCAAATATTAATTCAATTCATTAAGAAATGCAGTATCAATTCGAATTTGACCACTTTTGCGTAAGCCCAAATTTGCTTTAAAAAAATTACGTACAAGTTTCCATTCTCAAATTAACTAACAACTTGCCATCATGTTTAGCGAAAACAGCTTTTACACTCAATAAATTATGGTTACATGTTGTACAACACAGTTGTCCTACGGTGCCAGTATCGCCGTATTTAATACAAATACTAACCTTCACTGTGGAAACTTTTTACTATCCAAGGAAACTGCTGTATTGAAACTGCTTCTATTCGCTTCTCACAGTCAATTTTGACGCCCGACACATTTAAAACTGAATACTTCGTTCTCGTGTTTTATTAAGTTTTCAAGCTTTTCCACCAGATTTAAAAGTTTCAAATTTTCATCCGTTGGTAAATTTTCGGTACACATAATTGCTTTCCTTCAGACATAAATACAGAACAGCAGTCTTCACGAAAATCATAACAAATAAACAATACATAAAATAATAGTTTGCTTGAAAGCATACTTTTGATTGGTTCTTCAGATCATGTGACAACAAATTCAAAGTGCCAACTTGAGAATAAATACTGCTATCTAGGATAAGTGGCCCTCAGCTAAGTGTCACCTAAAAAAACACACATTTTAATGGTGAAACGCCATTTTCGTAAGTATCAGAATTAAGGGACCCTTAAGCTTAAGTGTTCCTTAGCTGAAGGCTTGTTTAGGGGATGTTGGTGAAACTGGCCCTAATACTTGCAGTTGTTATGCAAAATCACTCTTGATATTTACCCTCTCCTTATTTTCCTCACCAATATTTTCTGTGGTCTATAATTCCATTGTTGCCTGACCCCAACAGAATGTAATTTCTTTGTCCTGCATTTGTGCCTGATATGCAGTGTATCACTACAATTGTGAATACTTCTGTTGAAGGTAATGGGGGGTCCCAGCCAGTATCATCTGAGAAATACATATTGGCATTTTTATGGTTTGTGGGACATCAAACTGCTTCCTACAGAGATGTAGCTGATCGCTTTAATGTGACAATAAGTACCCTGCATCAAATAATTACAAGGGTGACACATTTTCTTCTGTCGTTGGTTCCAACTGTTATAAGATATCTAACAAAGGAGGAAAAAGATAGAACCAGAGCTCATTATCTGCATACCAAAGGATTGCCAGATATAGTGGATACGTGTCCTTTAGTTTTGTTCCATATTTTGGTTTCACATACCATTTGTTACACAGAATTACTGTGTATATTTTTAACCAGAAAGTCATCACTTATGTTTTAAAAAATTTGGAGGGGCAAAATATTTAGCAACTGTAAACAAAATATGTATATATGTATGCATATTCTGAGTTTATGCCATATTAAAACCTCACAGGTGATTAGACATAATCTGGTTAGAGGTTAACATAAATACGTGGTTATGCGACCCATAAAATGTACCAAGACCAACATGTTAATTACTATTCAAAAACACCTTTGAAACACACAAAGTGCTGTTTGTCTGTACCTACGCGTGATAACACAAAAAGGTACAGGACCTAGACACAAAACTAATTAAACGTAAAAACTGTTATTGTCTGTCGATAGATATCGCACTCCCAATACAATACCAACATAACTGAAAAATGAACAAATAAACATTTGTGATTTATGAATTTGGAGGAATAGAGGATAATACTCGTTACTTAACGAAATACTAACACAACCAAGAAAAGCATGCTAAACTTTATAAAATCTTTGCCAAGTAACAGTAATGATTAGTTCAATACTAATATTTCTATTATTTATGGTGCATGAGGGTAAACAATGTAAGTTGCATTTACGTGTAATACCAACATGATACTTATCAGTAACTTACGTTAACTTAAGAATAAACAGCTCACTTTGCACCCTTTCTAAAAAAAATATGACTTCTTTTTGAAAAATTACTGGCATGCAAGTGACCTCAAGATTGTACCAACCAAGGTCAGTTTTGCATAAATTAATAAATTGTATTAGAAACAAGAATTCGATTGACTTATTGATGAGAGTTTTACCTAAAATAAGGTTTTATTCAACATAAAATCCTACACCTTCCATAGCACGAATAAACAAAACATACGACAGCTAGAGTCCAAAGAAAATACATTATTATTACATTCGCCCCACCTAGGTCTTATAATCTTCAAGGTATTCAGGTCTTCGACGAACGCGTTCACTACGACGCAGAGCAGGAATATAAGTTTGAGGATTAACAGTCTGAGAATTCGGAAAGGCAGTTTCTGTTTCATTTCTACGATCACTGTTATCGTCATAGGATTGAGGTACATCAGGTGAAATATTTTCATCCAACTGTTTTACC
>PNEQ01035720.1:0-14677 GCA_003012365.1 Medauroidea extradentata | reverse complement strand
TGGTGCACCATTGCAGGTATAAGGATGCATTTCCGGACATGGGTTCCTTAATCAAATATGTTCCAAACATGCACATCTACCATCCCTATCAATTTGTAACACTTATTCTTGGCCACCCTGTATATATATATATATATATATATATATATATATATATATATATATATATATATATATATATATATATGTGTGTGTGTGTATATATATATATAGGAGACGTTGTAGCCTTCAGAATCTTAATTCATTGTAAATTTATTTCAGTCTGGTATGTTGGTTGGTTTTAATGGCGTACATAAAACCCTGATATGTAAATTTTGATGGTAATGAGAAGAGACATTGTAAAATCGTAATGTCAACATAGTTGCCAATAAAGTGCAGTATGTTTACCCTACTATCACTGAACGAAGCAATTTGTGACACGTATTAACAGTTATGAGAAAAATCGCACGTGTTCTTTATTGAGCTATACAATTTGAACTAAGCCTGATGAAGAGAGAAACATTGCTTCAAATAAACGACAGTCAATATCAATAAAAAAAAATCTTTCAGTATTATATACAGTACCATGGAGCCTAGCAAGCAGTGAACTTTTACCGCGATTTTCCAGAGTCTATAGTAATGAGTCATTACACAAAAACTACGAGAGATAAAAAAATTTCATAAGAGTACAATTTTGTCACAAATATTAAAATGAAAATATATATTTGAAAAGTTATGTAGACCGTGCCCGTAATGAGTAATGGTGAACCTGAAATGGATATACACACGTGTAATGATCTTTGAATGCTGTTCCTAAGCATACATCACTCAAATGAGCAGTTTACGAATGAATATTGTAACAGCGGTAGCTATCCACGCCGCTCGGCGCCTGGCCCAGCGGCCACATTAATTTGAACTCCCTTTTGATTGTCACAAACAAGAAGCTTTTGAGACAATTTTAAAGACTGGTATTTTATCACCCTCGTTACATCGGCGTATGTTAGGCTGTAGTAAATGTACATGTTTATGAAGTCGTAAATTAACGTATATTCATCTCTATCGCAAAATGTTATCTTGAATAAGCCTGAATAAACAGTTAACTTAAGCTAAACCTGTTTGGCTTTTCTTTGTTAGTGTCAGTAAACAATTGCTCTTCGGTATTCATTTGTTGACAGTTAAACTTATTAAGCGAGTGCTGTTTTAGGTGTTTGGTAGCAAAACTTTATTTATTTTATATGTGTACCAAATAACACTTACGCTTGTAGACATAAATGTGTGATATTTTTGCCACATAAAATTTATGTTCCAAGTTTCTTGTTCAAATTACTTATCAAATTAATAATTTTACTGCTGCATGTAACTATGCGTAGCAAAGACTCAAGGATAATTCGCACATATATATTTATAGCTCAAAAAGCTATGAAAATAGGTCATTTTTATTTTAATTTTTATAAAATTTAAAAATCATTGCCGCGAACATAATTATAAAATTCAGTAATAATCTCATTAAATGTTTATTCATCGATAATTTTTTTAACTTTATAAGTGGGGAAACAGTACAATTATGACCTTGATGTGTCACAATGCAAATAGTAAAGGCTATATCAATTTCATCGGCCGGAAATATGATCATAAATCCCGTCGAGAAGTTTAGAGGTGTTCGGCGAAAATAGAAAGTAATGAATTTTCTGCAAAAATAGTAACGACTTCTTTTGATTAATTTTTTATTTATATTTCTTATTGCACTAAAATCTGTACAGAAAGTACCTGTTAACAATCTTCATTGTATTAGAATTAACTTCATGTGATTCTTATATTTACATAAGTTGCGATTAAATACATTTTTACAGCAATTTCGGAATTAAAATTCAACTGTGTTGGGCAGTAATTGCTTTAGTAATGTATTAAAAATAACTTAAATTAATTATGGGTACTAAAGTACAAATCTTATATTAAAACAATTATAAACTGGAATAGTATTTATTAATAAAATTATATATTTCCTTCAAGTAAACTGACGCAATTCATATGTTCCACTACAAAATTGTTTGTATTTACTGTATACAAAAGTGTGTCATAAAAACAACTCTTACTTATGTTGGGATGAATTGTCCTTTAAAAATGACTTGGAAGACTATATATTATTTTGAGGATGTCATTACAATTAAAATATCTTCGCTACACAGAAAATTATGTACATATATATGTTTGTTTATTTATTTGTTTATTTATTTATGTGCTCGGAATATAAGCGGTGTAAGACGAAATTTTTTTTCCTGTGTTAAATACGTTTGCGAGAAAACCTTCTATTTGTCTTTCTCAGAACTCACAAATAATAATGTTTTCTCCATTCAGTTTCATGTTTTTGAACGCATTAAACGACAAATGTGTGTGTTTTAGGCACTAAAAATAGTCATTTAAAATATTAAAAAGACTGGGAAAAAATTATTTTACTCTTTTATTTTATACTGACTTACAACACGGGGCATCTCTAGCAAATATCTTAAGAGGGCGCGGTACATAATTCAACGCTAAAAGCATTAATCTATAACTATAGATTTCTTGAAGCCAATTTGCGAAAATTAAACAATAGCAATCCTAGACAACAGCTTTAGCCAACGTTTTAAACAAAATTGTTTCCAGTGTTACGAACTTCTGAGGCACAATCTTTGACGCCGGAACCTATTGCATTTAACTGCGGCGCAAGAGATCACGCATAACGAATTAGTAATTCTGGATAAATATTTAATCATAAAGTTGGCAAATACCAATTTCTAGGCTTGTCATTGAGTATTGTATCCATAATAGCTTGGAAAAAAACGTAAAAATCAATTGATGTTATCAAGGTCTATTTATCTACCTCCCACTCTTAAGGGGTTAACCTACGGTAACTAAATTCATGACATTTTTATAGGCTATACATACTCATTTTAAACCAGAAAGCAGCGAGTAGTGTTAATAGAGACATACACCACTTGTGTTCTGGGCGCTTCGTATTATGATCCTGAAGTGATCTTTTTCCAATTTTAGAGAACCTCATCATTTAAAATCATGAACATATATTTTCGGCTTACAAACCAATACGAAAACCGAGACAAACAAACATTTCCTTAATGGTTTGTGTATGATTACAAACACACGTTTAGAAGATTGAGTGGCGAAAGTTTGCTAACAACTCATATAGGCATTCGTGTAATTAATACTTTTTTTATGAGTGCTTTATTTAGCCTGGTTATTTTTTTTCACTGTACCTAAAAGTGGTCCTGGTAGTGAATATTTTAATCTGCTTGGGAGCTGTGTTAATCAAAGTTATGTAAACAGCAGTGATCTAAAACATCGTACTCCAATTTCCTCGATCTTTTGTAGATTGGATGCTTTACACTCGAGAGTCGTTAAGGATTTTCAATTTATGTTAGCGATAACATCAAATTCCCCGCCTCACAGACTTCCAATTTCCGTAGTAGTAATTAAGACTGCTAGCAACTGGAACGTTAGAACCCTGTAACGTAGTAGTTCACGCGTGTAAGTGATAACTGAAGGAATACCGTCTTCGAGCTGGTTTTCTTCGCTGTGTTGCTCCGAGTTGTTGGAGCAGTACAGACCAAGTCACAGAAGACAGCTAATTGGAGTCAGTTTGCTGAAAACGTTAGCTGCTCAAACTTAAACGCGTAAGAAAAATTAGTTTATGAGATGACGGGCATAGTTTTGAATTTTAAACACAATTATGTATATACACCCTACTTCTATGAGCAAAACTTAGGTGAAGCGTGACGAAATATTGTTACATGCAAGAGTGCCAACTTGCAAGTGTTATCGGTTCAAAAATGTGTGTTGGTGTGGAAGTCAACATGAGAAAATTTCCACGATCCAAAATGAATAAGAAGTGTGTTTTAACGTCAAAATTATTGCGTGATAACTATCCCACTCGCTAATTGCACTGGCAATAATGACATATATAATAAACACAGCTCAGTGACGCAAACAACAAGGGTTAAAATGACTGAAATACTGCTGATGCTGAACAACTCTGTTAATATACAGGATGAATCAGAAAAACACCGACAAAATCGGGCAGGTGATTCCTTGTGGAAAAATTAGTAGAAAACGTGTTTTGCACTTTTCACCTAACTGTAATGTTAAGAAGTAATGGTCCTTTGAAAATCAAATTTGGAATTCGAATTTCCTCAAAATAACATAAACGAAATGGTGCACAAGAACAATATTTTCAGCGTTGCTTTATGCTACTGGAATCATCAAACCCACAGAAAATGGTGATTGATACTTTCCACCCTTACGAAAATAATACGGTTTGCCACCCGCCAATTGCATACAAAGTTTGTACCGTCAGGATATTTCAAACTTTTAGGTTGGTTTATTGTAAAATGTGACCTGTTGATCAAAAAAGGTCATCTTGTAGCAAATGTCTAGGACCCATCGTTTTCATAGAAATTACACTCGAAACTTTAGTGGCACTTGTTTATCGCTACACCTAAGTTACAGATCCTAGAGCATAGGCAAAACTACGCGCATGTGTGTGTTGTTGCGTCTACTGCAGTGAGTCAGATAAATGCCGGCAGGAAAAAGCAAGACGAAAATGGAAACCACATTTCTCGAAATTGATTATTAAGGGAACCGTGCACCTCCGAAAGAGGGATGTTGAAGAACATTTATGTTACAAAGTACTGTGATGAAGCGAATATGCGAATCGTGGTTTGTAAGAGGAGATAAGTTACCACGGGAAATGTGGTTGCAAATTTATATAGGACGTGAAACGCCTACGTCACAAGCGATTTAAACCTCGCTGTTGGCTGCTCATCAAAAACTCTTTGTCATTAGGATGATTGCCTGGCCGGTGATTGGACTGCGTTCCAGTGAGTCTGAAGAAGGCTTTACTTTTTTTACGAAATTTGTTAACTTGTCCCAAACATGAGCAGATGACATAATGGTACTTTTCAAAACCACGTGCGTGCTATAAATATTACTTTTTTGAAGCATTTGAGCTTCGTCTTAACGGCTTTTTCAGGCTGCTGTATCTTATACATAATAGCTCGATACAAACGAAACTACGATAGAGGCGTGCATCGAACTTTGCTGCAGAGTCGCATTTGATAAAATAATAGTACCTAATTTAGTATGTGGAGGCGTTTATGGGCTCGTTTGATATGGATTTATTAATTTAAAATGAAACAGTTAAATTAATTTCTTCAATGACAACTTCATTAATTAAACGATGGTTGCCTTTGTCAACTATGTCAAAGGAATTTCATTAAAAACTCCCTCTAAAATAAATGTTCAACCAAATATCAATATTAAAGTCTTCAATAAATCATAAATGTACAACCTTATTAGTTCTAGGCAGTTGTCAGTCGCAGTCTGCTACGCAGCTTCCCAAGTACACCTCTAACTTCTCTCTACTGATCGCTAGCACTAACTCCCGATGTGCTCCTACTTCTCTTGAATCACCAGGTTAATAGTATCCTTAAGTCGCTTGTCACTTGTCTCCTCGACACAACACCCCAAGTGTTGTTCGCTCCGTTTGCAGCCTACTGTTATCACCCAGCCTCGATGCCGACCACCGCCACTGCGACGCCGCCACCAAGGTGCTCCTCGTCTCTGCTGCCGACACAACACCCCAAGTGTTGTTCGCTCCGTTTGCAGCCTACTGGTATCACCCAGCCTCGATGCCGACCACCGCCACTGCGACGCCGCCACCAAGGTGCTCCTCGTCTCTGCTGCCGACACCACACCCCAAGTGTTTGGCCTCTCTGTGGCCTGCCATCTCTTCGCAGTACACCGACCGAAAGCTCCGCGACGCCCGTCGGCCGCCCTCGTGATCCCGACATTGGTACACACCACACTATAATCAGGTTTTAAACTCTCCCGATTTCTCAGTTCGGCGTCTCATGGCCCGATTATAGGGACCTCTATTTTTCGCGAAAAGAATTTTGCCTCACTTTGTTTCAATGCCTTACGTGCACATATGCAGTTCTGCTTCGTGGTCAGTGATTGGATATTTTAACTCTCACGAGTCTTGGGATTATACCGGCAAATCATAAATGTGTGGTGTCGCAGGAACGGTTTTGTAATTGGCTCAGTCAAATGAGATACAGTTCTTCACAAAGACATGCTGTCAATAACCATGAAGCAGAATTGCATATGTGCACGTAAGGCACTGAAACATACTGGGGCAAATTTTTTTTTGCGAAGAACAGGGGTCCCTACCCATTTACTGACGTCATTATGTGGCATCGCATGATCACCGAAGATCTAAAAATAGACATAACATTACGCATATATGTGCAACGAGTCGCGTAGGCAATGGTGGCGTCGGAAATCCCAGTCCAGGCTCGGTTTCTTTGATACTCTTGGGGAAAACTCGTGATGCAGCCGCGGGCGAGCCATGAGGCTGGCCACCTAATGGTACAGTATGCTGCCTACCAGGCCAAACTTGCGACGATACACTGTCATTTATTAAAGCCACTTTCTGTTGAGTCGCCAACTGGAAGCCTACACGCCCCTTGTGAATAGGAGCAATGTGGCGCTTGACTCATGTGCCTGTAGCTCTTATCGCTCTCTCAGGTAAGAGACCAACTTAGTTCTTTTTTCAGCCACGTCAATCCATGTTGAAATATTATTTAAATAAGTGTCTAAATATTTTTTTTTGCAAGAGAACAGAGACGAATTAATATGTCCAAGGGAATCGTGTTCATTAGTTGATTAAGCTAAAAAAAACCTGCAAGTAGCAATGCCTTGATACTGAAGAGATCGTCCTTACGTTAACTTTGGTACCAGTTTTTTTTATTTCACATTATAAAAATGTGTACGTGTACATTTTTAGCTTAAAAACAAAACACAATCAGAAAATGTATTAACTTTTTTGCGAAACATTTGTGTTATGAATTACCAGAAGGTAACTCGGAGGACTTCACAGGCAGTGCTTTGAACATTGCAACGTAAGGTGGTAGGTCATATAGGCTAATATAAGAAATAGCGAGGCGACCAAAAAGTTTTTTTTTCCTTTTGGTAATTGGAGGCCGTTATAATGTTTTGCCGTTACTCAACACACAGTGTAGCAGGACATGACGAATACTTTAAATTTTTTGCACCTTTAGAAATAAAATCCTTGAGAACCCAATTGTTGAGAAAAAAAAAATTTTAAAGAGGAAAAATTTTTAACGGTGTATCAGCACATACAAATGTCTAACTTATTTTACAAGTAAAGTAATTTTTCTCGCATAGTGCAGTAAAATAATTATTTTAAAAACCTGAACATCTGGATGCATTTGTAGCAATTTTTCATTTATTTACTACTACACAGATGTTTAGCAATGATGTTACAATTCACAGAATAAGTTGGCGAAACGTGTCACCTCCCACCAGTGAGAGTTTTTGAAGAAAGTTATTTACAAACGTTCTTTCTTGTGCGATCTCACCATGAGGTTTCATCACAATGGGCTTCGTTTCATTTCCAAATTTTCGTTACAAGATGCGTTGTAATTTCTACGTATGTCACACGATAAGTTTCTCTTACGTGATCGGGAAAGTAAGTTCTACTATACTACATTATGGTAGTTTTATACGTTACATAAAGGTAATTAAATGTTCCGAACAAATCAACGAACGTAGCTAGTGGCGTAGCCATGTTTCGCTTTCAGGCCTCTTCTGGATGACACACACGCAAAAATTATGTTACTAATATATGACATTTCCTGTGTATTTTTAAGAATACTACTAAAAGTTATTATCTTTATGCTAGTAGCGATATTAAATTAATGTTAGTATGCTTACAGAAAAAGTAATAAAATAATGCAATTACATTTCATAAATAAAATCTTTCTGTGGAAGGGGCACATTTGCGCTCTACCCTTCACCTTCCTAGCTCCACCAATTGTACGGTGTTATGCATAAACAGACAAAGCATAAATGTTTAGTTATCAGTAAAACATGCTATAAGTTTTTGAGATTTAAAAAATTCTTACGAATAGTATTTTAGTCCTATAATGACAATATTTATGAGAACCTGATATAGCAAGAAAATATTTTTTGTAAGACTGTTTCAAAACAGATAAATATTTTATACGTTACTTGCAATTGGTACTTGGTCTTTTTTATCCATAACATTAATGATACTTGGAGTTACAGCAAAGCTCTAAACTCTCTCCTAGAAATGTACTCCAGCAGCAGAAGAACTTTGTCGCGAAGGAAATACTGTGTATGAGAGGTAGTATATACACGCTGGTATTAACAGCTGGCCAGCGTAGAGAGACCAAGGCTGGAGGAAATTGGCCGTGTGTGACCACCCCTTCTGGAGATATATGACCGGCATATGGCACCAAGTGTAGGGGAGTGTCTGTCGCACCCTCCAGTTGCCGCCAATAAAGTAAATGTTGCCTGCGGGTTATCCGGTTGCGTGAAATCGAGTATGTTAAACGACAACCGTCGTGGCGGTTAGTTCAGTCGGATGACGTTTGTAGAACTGAAGAGGAATTCAGGGGTTGGCGTACTTGAGTCACCTCAACAGTAGCACGCACAGACTTTAAGGCCCGGTTTCAGTTGCCATATTGAATTTTATTATTTTTACCTTTTTCTGAATTCTGAGAAGAAAAATGTTAATTCGGCGACTATACCGCAAATTCTATTTACCCTGAGTTACAATACAAGCATGGCAATAGAGCTAGTATTGTATAGTCAGGTCGCAATTTGTCGGGCAAATTATGAATACAAAAAAAAATACCTCACAGATAGCGGCGTAATTATAAGTTAACAGCTAAATCGCAAGGTCTGTACTGTAGCGAAACGTAAATATAATTTGAGGTATAATCGCATATTTTACATTTTTCTTCTTAGAATTCCAGAAAAGCGAAAAATAATAAAATTCAATATGGAAACTGAAACCGAGCCTTAACGGGAACTATAAAATGGCATTCTAGGGGATGTTTGCGATTATTGTATGCTGTTCATTCACATTTCCTTTAGAGTTATTTTTACCTTTGTAATATTTTATGAAGTTCTAGCGTGGGAAAAATGTAAAATGGAGCAACTTATGTTTAGAATAATTATGGTGGTGGTTATGACAGTTAAAATTGTTTCAATATAACAAATTTTCGTAAGTTTTAAAATAACAATTATTTTTAAGCTTACGAGATATTGCAAAATTTTAAGTAATAACTATTTAATTACAATTTGAATAACTACCAGCAGATTTGTAAAAAATAAAAAAAATTAGAAAAAATTATTACAGTTAATCAAACGTATTGAAGCTTGCAAATGGAGAACGATAACACCACCGAGTTCTGCACTAAAATAGTTTATACTACCAACTATTTGCCTCACCTGCAATACAAGGAACATCAAGACACTTGTTCAGCACGAATTTCACTAAAAATTTGATTTCAGAAAATTTTTTCCATGTAATTTTTACCGTGCTGTAAACATTCTTTCGTACTTCTATCGTTTTTGTTAATAGTTCCAAAAAATTTAGTCTTTATTTTCTTTAATACACAAGATTTTTCTTGGAAAATTACAGTTACAACATTTTTTTACGATTGCAATCACTTCACGTACATTTACAATCAATATTTAATAATAATACGACAATTGTTTGCAGTGTCGCAAATTTTTTGGCAATAAAATTTTTCATCATACTTGTGAAGACACAAGAGTGTTTTAAAATGGGACAAACGATATTAAGCACTTAAAATATTTTCTACGTTCTTCTTGTAGTAAATACTTGTTAATTTTTTTTCTTTAGGTTTGGGGTTGTGTATGTACACTTGGTTTCACATGATTTCAGTAAGTTTTATCATATCTGAAGACACTAAATGTTTACGTGTAGTACACTTTTGTCGCAGTGTAGGTCAATTTCAGTATGTGTGCCGTAATTTTTTATTGCCATGTGACTGAGATTATTTTATTAAAATAGTAACGTACGTGGCCTTATAAATGTCAAACACTTCACAGTTTTCCAGTGATATTCCACAGATTAAAATTGTTGAAACTGCTCCTTAGGGAATCTGTCAAACGACTGATTGCATCAGCGTAATAAACTCGCTGATTGAATCAAATGAATCTCACTAAGTTAAAGTTACAATTTCTTACATAGATGTACAAAACATTCGCAACTTTTGCATTAAACGTAATTCTGCTTTTTTATACTGTTTCATAAGCTCAAGAAAAGGCTGCGAAAAACAATTTCAATAGTACAGAATACGTGTGGTTGCCCAACCCACGATCTTATGCCCATCTCTCTAACCCACTAACCACCAGCCCACGCTGAACACATAATTATTAGAGGTGCCTTAGAAGCAATTTTCTATTGTTGTCTTGTTCATAGTTATCTTAATAAACTGTTTGCTTTAAAGTGTGAATTTTTCAAAGCAGTGTAACTTCATAGTGAGCAACAGAGTAAAACTGAACTTACTAAAACTCAACTATCCACAATAAACGAGCAACAAGAGTACTCATTACTATGAAGGCTGACTATAAATATTACTGTACGCTTAAGAGTTATTTATCAAAAGAATTATTAAAAAAAAAAAAGAGGTAATACAGATTTGTAGAACGCTCGCCTTCTCTAGGACCTCGCCGAGGAGAGACGCGACCGGTGACGACGCTGCGGGGGCAACACCCCGACGTCGGCCCCCAGGTGTCGGCGGGGAGGGTCTCCCCAGATAACATCGCGGAACGCTGGCGATAACCTGTTACCGCCCTCCGGAACGAGATCCCAGGACTGAATAATCGAACCTCATTGCCGGTGTTGTGTACCGGGGGGGGGGGGGGATGAGGCCCCGCCTGGACGGCCCGCCCCCGGAGAGAGAACGGGGCGTAGTCTCGTCAGAGGAAGGACCCAAGGTGCCGGGGCTAAAATACACACGGATCGCGTGAGAGGTGCTGGCTCCGCCCTGGAGATACACCACGCTGCAGGGTCGGCGTGGATGGTGTCGACCATGCCGACATGTCACCTCACACTTACGAGAACTTCTCAAGGAGAAGACACACTCCAGCTGAACACGTTGCGCGTAGACGTGAGAGCGTTTTACGGGCCTTTAACAACGCAATCTTAAGGCGGCCGCCTGGTGAAGGGCATGTTTGTGTGAGTGAAGCGAAAATCGATGAGGCGCTACGAGCGACGTCGGCCGGCACATGTATTGTGATATCGCCTCTACGGCCAAAGTCGCAAACGCAAACGCAGTGTTCTTGCGGTAACGTTTTTACTGTTGGACTTTAAGGGGCCTCCCTAGATAGACGTGTTCGTGTGTGTAAGGCAGGAGCTGTAAGAGTGCCGTTGACCGACGCACAGTGGGGTATCGCGGCCGAAAAGCTGGTCAAATGTATTTAAGAGGTTTAGAATTTATTTAACAGTTATTGAATGCTAAATACAATTAATATGACGTGTTTCAAAGTAGATATGTAAATAATAACACGTGAGTGAGAGATTTTGATCAGCGCTTACAGCGAGATCTTTAGCGCTGGTGAGGGATGAAGTGATGTGAGTATGGAGCAGTGCCGGAATGAATTGGCGGGAGAAATGGGATATTCCCGAGAAAACCCGCCGACCAGCGGCATCGTCCGGCACGATTTCCACTTGCGAAAGTCTGGGGACCGACATTGCTGGGAATCGAACCAGGATAGCTTTGGTGGGAGGCGAGAGGTCTGACCTCTCGGCTATCGCGGCCCCACTGAATAATAACAAAAACGTCAAGGTGAAACACCCGCATAGTATTCTCATTCCTGAATTACATATAACTTGTCTGCACAAGTGTGTTGCAAAACAAATTTTGACCGAGCAAACGTGTAGGCCTATTATTGTACAAGTTGCATTAAAAAATATTACATACATACATTATTGACTATCAGGCTAATAAAATTAATAGTGTATTATTTTAAATTTGACGGCGTTAAATAAATAAAATATTATATATCCTAAGTGGTCTCCAAAATATTATGGTAAAAGTATGACACGTGTGTGTCGGTTAGCAAAATATGTGACAATAATTACAGAAACATCACAACGAAACACAAAACAATTGCGATCATTACACATAAATTACTTATTGTTGCTCAAGTGTACTGAAACACAGGGGGGAAAACCGAAAAAAATGTTGATATATGTAAGGCGTATTAATAAAGTAAAACATATATGTCATGACAGCATACCAAACATCAATAAAGTACTTTCTCGGGGACAGTTGCATACCTGCAATTAAATTAAGAAAGTACTTTGCAATCAGTAAGTAGTCGTCTCTAAACGAATTTTATAAATATATTGTATGTGTATGTTCTAATCAGAATCAAGGTCAATGTTTTCGGTATAGTCGGCTTCTTCATCATCTTCTTCTTCCTCTTTGCACATATCTTTGGCGCCTTCCACTAATGATTGCGTGAGATGATGGGGCGAAGTGAACTGAACGGACCAGGATTCTAATCCAGAACGCTTCGCACCTCGGACCTGAAATAAATGCGCATAGAAGCGATAAGTAGGGACTGGAAAATTTCGCGAATTCAATGACATTTAGGCTAGAATCCACTATACTATGCATACTCAAGTCCCGTCTATTCGTTCATTGTCTGCTGTTCCCCCGAGTAGCAGCTAGTTGACGAATAGACGGGGCTTGAGTATGCATAAGTATAATGGATTCCAGCCTACGGGTCACTGAATTAGCGGCATTTTCCAGTCCCTAGCGATAAGGCATGTGTAGAAATGATAGTATATCGCGAAAATGTCTAGTGCCAACACACCCTCGAAAACACTGTAGTTTCTTGCGACAAGTTTGATTGGGTATTATACATCTAACATAACGTAGCTGCCGGCAGACCAATAATATGCATTAAGTATTACAATAGATGGATTCTTATTGGCTCTGTCAAATGGGGTAGCAGCTCTAAGCACAAGCGAAGGCCAGTAATCTTCTGGTAAGCTGAACGTACGTTTTAACCCAGCAAACAGTCAAGTTATCCCGCGGTAAACCATCATCTCTATAGACATACGCTATGACTACGGACGCCTGATTTTCGTGAAAAGGTTTTTGTAGCACCTTGTTTCAATTACTTGAGTTCACATCTGCATTTTGACTTCATTGTTATTGGCAGTGTATCTTTGTGGAAAGACATTTATCATTTGACTGTGCCAATCAGAATGAGGTTACCGCGATACCACACGTCTGTGATTTGCAGAAAAACGTTAAGATACGTGAGAGTAACAAAACAATCCAACAACCGACCGTGAATTAGAGCTGCATATTTGCACACGTGGCACAGAGACAATCTCGTGCAGAAAAATTTTACCGTAAAATAAGGGTACCTAGCTCTGAATTACAGTACAGAAAACGTGACGTTTATATGCAGAATGGATTTTTATCTTTCCTGGAAAGAATCTTATGTTCCCGGAGCAGCTATTTACGAACACACGCGTATATGCGCAAACAGTGCTTTTACAGAAAATTTCTTTTGCTAGCACTCACTACAGCCCCAGGGCTCCAGCAGCGACATGCTCAGTTCACGGAGTTTTCTTCAAGTGCGACACATCAATCGTGTATCACGCCTTACTCTAACCTCTAGGCTCAAGTCACTGAACTGGTCTGCAGTCTTCTCGCTAATACAGATTGCCTTTGATGCATGATTGTGTAAGATATATATAGACACACACTCACACACCACGGACGGATGCAGCTGTAGGTTCGGGTGAAGGGGTCCATGTAATGAAAACAAGCTATTCCCACACGACAAGTCAAATATGGGGGTCCGGGTATTTAAGGTGCGAAATGATGCTGTTTAAGGCGTCTCCTAAACAAAAAATTTAATACACCTCTTTAAAAATGTGTAATATTATAAGGATAAACTATACATAAAAGGTCAGTGGGAGAGGGCTTAGGTCCCCTGGCACCCACCCCCTGGATCCACCGCTGACATACACACACGCACAGAATGTTACTGAAGGTATAACGCAAACGTTGCTAGGTGACACCTTGTAAAAATTAGGCATTGTTTATTATATAGTGCAACATTTTTGGCTCCTATGAATTGCGTGTTGTCTCTCCGTAAGGTTCCACATTTTCTACGTGTTTTTAATTTTCATAAAATCTACGCTTGACACACTGCATAACTTGAAGGTAAGAAAATTTAATCGCTGTTTTGTTGGCTAGCCTCGAAGAGTATCTGTGAAATGAAGCATACCGCAACTGTTAAATATCTTCTCGCTTCCACAGTAAAATGGGCGTGTGTATAGTTACATGTTCGTTATTGCCTCAGCGACTTTCAGAAGGAGTCAAATTAGCCAATAGCAGTGGCGGCTCGTTGTTTGTTGCCAAGTGAGGCTGCAGATAGTCAGAACTGTACATGTTGAGCGCTAGTTGTCACTACAGCCACTGACAGACTGGTCTGTATGTGTCGCTTATTACTGAGAGCTCATTAACGAATCAGTAGCCAGAAGTTCTTTCATTGTCATAGGTTTACGGCGCGTTCATTAGGAGGGTACATTGCTAGAGGTACGTAATTTCGCGAATTCATCTGGCAGCAGCCTAGACTTGTCAGTCCTATACACCCACTGGCCACAATCGATTATCTATTGGCTTATAACCGTACAAGCAGGTAGCAAGCGATAGCACTTCGCATTATTTCCTTATTTACTACTGGCTTGCAGTAGTCAAACGCGTTTCGTAACAGCCGCCAGCAAGTCACAGACATGACAATGAAGTATACA
>PNEQ01035719.1:0-14677 GCA_003012365.1 Medauroidea extradentata | reverse complement strand
CGAGTTCGTCATATGTTCTTTCACTAATGTTGTATTCAAATAGGAAAATACACGGAACTACGTACAATAAATCGCTACCAACCATACAAGCAGTAAAGTAACTCTTGTTAGTGGTGATGTATATGCAGTAACGGCTAGTGATTTTTTTCAAAGGTTAAATCTTTAGTGCTCACTTTATTCCGAATGGCCTATAGTTGTTAACAGATGACGTATGGTGCATGGATGGATGTGTAGCATGTCCCATGTATTATTTTTTACGTGACTCAGTTTAACTTACTCATATTACCCTGAGATAAGAAAAAACAAACGCTTCAAATTATACTTCTATCTTTTTAAAAATTCAGTACACTACTTAGTAACATGGTTTTAGAATCTGACAAAATGGCTAAATACTTATTTTTTAGACTGCTGTAACTCTGGAAATATCACCGGAATTCATAAAGTGCATTGCAAGATGCATGTTTCATCCTTACTTCACACTATCCAAAAATAAAATGTTAGGGTCATCGCTTTAAGTTCCATAGGAAAACAACAACAACAAAAACCTTGCATGCCAGTTTGTAGCACTGTGACTAAGGACAATATGCTTCCCTTCGAGCGTAGTACTATGGCTCTTATCGCTCCACTGTTCTTGTGCATCAAATATGGAAATTTGAAACTGGTGTAAACTCCTCTTAACTTGTCTGTGGAAGTAATCGCAATAGCAGTGTCGGGGCGTGGTTGCAGGCTCTCTTGGAGCAACTGAACAGTCTAGTGTGGCCGGCACTACTGCTGGTAGCACTGGAGGAGTTGCAGCGACTGTGGATGGCGGGACATCGCGTGGTTGTGCTGGACGCAGCGGTACTGCTACAGGCAGGTTGGGATGTCCACTGTCATGAAGTGTGGGGCTGCATCGTACCTCCACACGAGGTGCGTACTTTTGCAGTAACACATCTACATACACTCACATGCTGCCAACTGTAGCACTTGTTTCTCTGTATTCATCATCCAGTGTTGCTTCCAGTCTGTGGCTGGGTCAGCCTGGAAAAACTCCTCCCATCTTTCTCTACCACTGCCTCACTTCCTCCTTCACCTGTCCTCCCTTCTATTCCTCAGTCTTCCCTTTCATCTTCTTACAATGTACCACAGTTTTAACACTTAATTCACAGTTCTATACTGCTCATTCTGTTCATGGCTATATCACTGTATTACAGAATATACACTATTTGTATATAAAACTTTCTTACAACTTTCTCCAAACAAATCAAACAACTTTCACATGTTATCTAGGGCAGGTGGAATTACAAGCTTTCTTGTGTGACACCTAAATTACCACGTGTCATATTATAAAGCTTAGAAAATAAAAACTAAAATGTGTATCTATTGTAACATTATAATAATGTATTATAGTTAAGCTAGTTTTAGTATATTGAACAAACCGAACACCAAGTATGCTTTGTGCACTGTTTTGTAAAGAGTTCATATACCCGGTGTGAGTAAAGTTAAATATTCTGAGTAGCTTTTTTTAGACAAAAATATTCATTCTATTTTTATGAAAGGACTGTGGTCTATTGTTAAAGAAAGCGAACACTAGTATACCCGTGAAGATCCATTCAAAGACAAAAAAGATATATTATGTTTAAATTGTGAGCTGCAGTATTTACGGGTCGTCAAGTGTAGAATACTAGACTGATAAGGAGCAAATGTAATTTGAAATTACTTGCAATTCCCACTTCTTCAGATTGCCTTGATATATTCATTCCTTCGTGTTCACAAGAACTCATTCCACGCAAAGTACTAAATCTAACAAAATCCTGATTATAGCAACGAACTCAGGACTTCAAGAACATTCTGTTAATATGTACACTTGGTAAATGAGGAAATGAAAACATTTTGTAAATCAATGAGTTTTCAGGGCTCTCATAATCTTTTTTAACAATATAATAGTGGATCTTTTTTCAGTGAGAAGCAAATGAGCCAATCAGAGCAATAAAATTTGTATCTGTTGGGTATACCTATAATCAGAGTTTGTTAGCCCTAGAAAATAAGTCCTTGCCATTCTTTGCACTGATCATGACGATTATGATGTAGAATAACATAAATTTTCAATACTTATATCATAGAAGCAAAAAAGAGGTTCTTTGTTCAGTACAAATAAGGAAACCTCGCTAGGATTCGAGCTGCCACCGCTACAAACCCCTTTCTAGGCAGACCACTCTACCCATTATTTCCTGTCTGATGTGATAACCTGAGCTAACCTAACCTGACCAGGGTTGCCACTGACCTGAAAAGTCAGGGAAAGTAAGGGAGATGAAATTTGGTCATGGAAAGTCAGGGAAATTATTTACGGACAGGGAAAGTCAGGGAAGTTTCAGTATAGTAAAATGTTTGAATTTATTTGTGAAGTTAGTTACAAAATGCCCACCTTTTTGTTTAAAAAATGGTCCTATTGTTGTATAAAGTAAATCATATTACAAGTGTCACTTGGCAAATGGCTTGGTTACTGCTCTGTTTTTCGGAAACACACCAATATCTGCAATTTTTTACTTAACCGACTTTACCTAAGATCACATCAGTGGTTGAAAAAATTTGTGTATTGGTTTATTTTTAGACAGTCAGAGACTACATTTTTGTGAGTTACAAAATTTTTTCATATCGGTATGTTATGAGCTGCGTCAATAGGCGTACGAAAAAATGCACAAATTCGCTTAACTTTTTAAATTTGTCTTGTAGCAAATACTGAATGATCAAAGAGTTGTGTACTTACATCAAATCATAACCCATTATTTAACAGCAGAATCCTGATAATGCCTAGGAAACTTGTACAGTAAGATGCAAAATAATGTCCCACAGGCAACAAAGATAAACTGCAGAGGTCGTTTAACCATTTACGATACATGTCACATCTGCTCATTATTTATATGCTATTATAAATCATCTAGTATTGTATGCTACTCATAACCCATCAATGATGAATTTCCACAAATCTCGACCGGCCGTGGCGGCCCTTTAGGCCTTTACCAACCTTTTCTTTCGGTGGAAGCAGGTGGAAGCTTGTGATCAACCAAAACCCACATGATCTACCAGAATCTGCAAAAAAAAGTTTATGCGTTGGTGCATTTCCGTTTTTATGCGGAGTTAAAGTATTTAGAAACAAACCACGGGCTGAAAATAAAATAATCAGATAAGCTTGATCATTGATTATACACATAAATCTACTATTTTTTTAGATCTGTGCCGATCCCCAAATTTTAACGCCAATCTGCCGATATTAATTTTTTGTATCTGCTGATCCCGAACTTTTGGTCAAGGAAGTTATTACGTTTGGGTCAGGGAAAGTCAGGGAATTAAAATGAAGAACATCAGTGGGAACACTGCTGACCTGACCTAAAACAAACCCCAACCCAAACCCAACCCTTCACCACACCTCACTACACACCACCTCACCTCAACTCACCACACCTCAACTCACATCACCTCACCTCAACCCACCTCACCAAACCTAGCCTAGCCTAACCTAACCCTTACCTAAACTAAATTAACCTAACATAACATAACTGTACCTCAACCCACCTAACCAAAACTAGCATAACATAACCTAAACCTACCTAACATAAACTAACCTAACCTAACCTAACATAAACTAACCTAACCTAAACTAGCCTACCCTAACCTAACCTAAACTAACCTAACCTAAACTAACCTAACCTAACCTAACCTAAACTAACCTAACGTAACCTAAAATAACCCAAACTAACCTAACGTTACCTAACCTGACCTCAACACATCTCACCATAACTAGCCTAAACTAACCTATCCTAACCTAACCTAACCTAAACTAGCCTACCCTAACCTAACCTAAACTAGCCTACCCTAACCTAACCTATTGTAACCTAAACTAACCTAACCTATTGTAACCTAAACTAACCTAACCTAACCTAAACTAACCTAATCTACCCTAACCTAACCAAACCTAACCAAACCCAACCCAACCTAACCAAACCTAACGAAACCTAACCAAACATAACCAAACCTAACCAAACCAAACCTAACCTAACCAAACCTAACCAAACCAAACCTAACCAAACCTAACCAAACCTAACCTAACCTAACCTAACCAAACCAAACCTAACCTAACCAAACCTAACCTTTTTAAGGAACCATGGCACAAACAGGTGTGCTACAATCAGTTGTGGTATATATTAGAGTTGTGGTACAGTGTGCCATAAACCTTGTCATGTGTACTATAACTTTGGTACACTGTACCATATAGTGACCTAGTGTACCGTAACTATGATACAATGAGTACCATAACTATGGTACAATTTGCCATATTTATCTTGTTTGTACCATAATTGTAGTTATTTGTGTTAAATTTTGTCTGTGTGTACCATAATTATAATAGTTTGTGCCATATTTTTATTGTGGATACCATATTTATAATGAATTGTGCTATACATATGTTGCTTGTACCATAATTATCTAAAATTGTAACCATATATCTATTAATTATACCACAATTGTGGTACATTGTTCCAAAATTTTAACATACTATCATTCTGGAATGGGTTCCAGAAAATAATAGTCCTACCATTTGACTTAATGAATGTCCAGTATCCTAATGTTAGAAGCTTACTCGGAATGAATGGCCACCACCCTTTTAACGAACATCTGATGCCACCAAGTGAAAATTTAAATTGAACAAAACAATAAATATGACATCATTAGGGATAAAACCAGTAAATCCAGGCACTCAGGACATGAAAGGATGATGAGATTAAGATTCAAATTTGTGTGACATTTAATGTAAGTTCAGAATTTCAGCCTTGCACCACTTTGCTTGGCGTATAGCTGAAAGCAATTCTACAAGTGAATCTATGTTTGTATACTTAATTAGTGGCATTCTCCTCGAAATAGAGAGGTAGATTCATAGTTAAACATAACCAAATTTGTTCAACAATTTTGTTGCCAGTTGGAAGGAAACGGAAGGTACTTTTTGGGTTTTACAGATGACTAAGGAGTAGTAAACACGTGCGGATTAATCGGTATGCCAAAACATCTGTGATGTATTCTTTACATGGAGAACATACTTTCCAAAGTGAAACCAGTTGAGGAGGTGTTAGGGCCATCTTGTCTGTTCGAAATACCGGTACTTTGGAAGTTAGCGTGATGTCACAATGACGTAGTGCTTTCCCCATGCTTAGGGCAACGTGCAATTCAGTCTGGTTACAAACCACCATCTTGTTCCTTTTTAACTGCCAAGTACTTTGTAATCTCTCCCCTCCAATTCGTAGATGCATGTCTGTTTATCTTCAGTGACCATCTCTTAATGTAGCAGGGCCGGGCCAACAACAGTGTCAAGTTGTTTCTGTGCATCAATACATGTAGCAGTTTGTGTCGCTATCTGTTACCCTATACCCGTACATTAAGCTCCTGCAGATTAGAAGCATTTGCAATCTGCCACACGTTACTATTCTGTAATTATTGTCTTTGAATCCAAGTCAGCATGGGTATTCTTTAAAATCAATTTATTTTACATACTGCTACTACAAAAAATAGCATAATTTTCTGTTCGTTAAGACTACAGAACAAATAAAGTTAATTTTTTTCTTTTAGTTAAATGGAATTTGTTGATGAAAATGAACATTAATTTTTATGAAAATTCTCAAATATTTGTATTGTTTTTGGCATCTAAATGTCTATTTAAATCCAACAGTTGGCTACATTTAATCATTATATTTTACAGTCTCTGTATGAGCTTGTCGCACTGGGCCGGATGGATGTGACATGCGACTAGCTTAACATGTTTCTGCTTCCTTCTTAAAGAGTGAAGCACTGTCACTGCTAGGCATATATTTGACACATCAATTAAACTGCTCCGTCGATCCTTGCTGCAACTCACGACCAAAGTTCGTGACACAACTGTATAATGTCGCTGCAAGATTTCTGCGGGGACAGCATTCATTGTCTCACTCACGGGGCCTATCTGTGAAAAGGGATTGGGCAGCCGTGGTGGGAGACATAAATGTTGTAACTGATAAGTTGCAACACGCAAAACAATATGTACTGATTATTTAGAAGGTATTGACACATTTCAAATGTGATTAATTTGTAGTATTTTGCTTTTTTTTTTTTTTTTTTAAATGAAAGTAGGTGCCAATTATTTTTAATTAGAGGTACATATTAAATTTAATTTAATACTTTCATCCAATACCACTGAATTTAACATGTATTGCTTATATTCAAGAGATATTTTAAGAGCAATGATTAGGAGGAATTAAATCTAAAAATTGTAGATATGTTTTAAGATTGTGATTTTATTCTGTTGGTTCTGGCATGTAATGTTTATGATTGTAATGAACCGTGTACGGTATTCAAACCGTATTGAAACCGTACTCCAGCACAATATATGATTCAAATGCAAAGCAGAGAGTTACATTAAGAACGGGGAAGGAGGGGATTGAAACATCATAAGTTACTGGACTACCAAAGCAGGAATACGCAGAAAGTGAAGCACAGACTTTATATTGAGCGCATTCATTTACAAGGGGTTAACACGTCAGCCAAACAAAGTAAATTACCGAACAAATTGGACGAAGGAAAGGGACCTCACCGAGCCGGATCAATTACTTGAATAGTTCAATGGAGTTCATGCTTACCGTCCTTCCGGCTTGAAACGAAGTGTGAGAGGTGCGATTTTGTCTGAGTCGTGCTAGAGTCTGACTCTCGGGAAGAAGCAGGCAGTGAAGGAAATGCCAGCATTGCGAAGGGGGGAGGGAGGTGTGTGCACACTTCAGAAGTAGGAGGAGAGGGCATTGAGGATAGCAGCGCACATGGCGGTGGCGGCGACTCCAAGTCGGGGATTTCAAATGTCCACAATCTTAGCTCACTCAGGCTACAGCCCATCACAGTAATATTTTTTTTTTTTTAATAACATTTACATATACACAACATGTGAGATGCCACGACTCGTTTATGCACAATTTTACTCATTTTGAAAATTTTTATATTTCTGAATCCTTGAGGTTGGCAGCTATGCATCAGTTAACATTCTTCTAAGAGAAAAATCAATGTCTTATTCTAGCAGGTGTTCAAACAATTAGTGATAAAGTTAATGATTCTTCATAAAAAATTCTTCATAAATGCAATTGAAAGCATAGGAGTTGTGTTACTTCCGAGGTCGTCAGTAATGTTTAGGTACCCATGGTGCTGTAACTGTGCAACATGGGGGGAGGGTAGAGTGTGTTAGCGAGGTGCAAAGTGTGGCCGGGTGTGCAGGCGGTGCGGCGACTGCAGGAGCGGAACAGCCTCAGCGAGGAAGAGGCACTGCGGAGGATAGCAGCACAGCCGTCCAACATGGAGGTGGTGTCGAGGTCACACGTCGTCTTCAGTCCCGCCTGGTCTGTAGACTTCACACGGAGGCAGGTACGACGAGCCTGGACAAGACTACTGGAGGAGCAGCCCTCGCTGGCGTGACCTCCGTCTGTCTGCAACACTTGGAGTTGTGTGGGCCGATACTGTCTACCCAAGCTTCACTACACAATTGGTGTAAAATATTTACTGAGGGATGCTCTTGTGCTGGATGATTGGTTACTTCTGGTCTAATATTATCTAACCATGTTGTTATTTTAGTGTTGTGTACAATTTAAAACTTGGTAACAATATGAGATTGTTCATTTATGCTATTTTCCTTTTATTTACAGTGTACATTTATGTACGCTTAGCCTTGTGCTGAACATATTTGTTAGCAGATGGTCTGATGTAAACGTGCATAAACTCTGCACCTACAACTGAAGTTGGATAGTCATATTTCTAAGTACAGTAGAACCCTGTTATAACATTTCTGGATATAACATTTTCCTGCATATAACATCACTTTTCTTTGGTCCCACCATTTTTCCATAAAGCATAATGCTTTCATTTCCTGCTTATAACAACACTGATATTTTCATTTCCTGCATATAACACCACTTTTTTTCTCGGACATTAACCAAAACTGGAGTTAAATTTTTGGTTAACTGTATTATTTTAAATAAAATAACTAAGCTGTAGACTAAAAATATCAGTAAAAAAACAAATTAATGTGTGGTAAAGTATCATAAGTGTACATTACAGTGATATTAAAGACTGTGACCCTACAGAAGACAAGTGGGAAAGCCTCTATTATACACACAATATTTGTATCAATCATGTTTCTGATAGAACAGTAACTATAACCACATTTAATCTCGTTATAGGCTTATTTACTGTACATAAACTATCAAATTTTAAGTTACTTTTGTTTAATATCCATTTATTGGTGTAAAAATATTGGTTCCTGCTTATAACATTTTCCTGCATATAACACTTTTTTTCACAGGTCCCTTGAAAAACGTTATAACAGGGTTCTACTGTAATTAGAAGATCTTAATTGTTTAATACTATAGCTCACTTTGTAATACAGTATTTGTAATACGGGTAAGGGTTGATAATTACAGAGGAATTAATTTTAAGTATATAACTCCTCTATTCAGTAGTTTGTGTAAATACACGTTTTCATGCCAAGAAGTAATATTGCTCATCCTACACTCTTCCAAATAATGCCCTTGATGTGATTTTAAAATATGTACCTTAGTTGAGCAAGAAAAAGTTGTGTTAATAACCACCACATATTGTTGTAGACAGTTTACATAGTAAGTGTTTAGTTTTGAGAAGATCCCCAATTTTACAAAGTGTCATGATTACTTTGAATGACTTTGTAAAATTGGTTATCACAGAATATCAATACAGGCCAAATTATTTATTGACCACAAGTATAACTAATTTTATGGGTGTTCAGTTTTATACAAATTTTTAAATCAGCTCTTTCATTTTTATCCAAATGTCTCCCTTTTTTTTCAGCTTTCGAATTTCAGTATTTTTTTATTAGTCATTTTGTAAAATCGGAGTTCATAATACTGTATCGGGATTGCCCTGTATGTAATGTGTATGCATGTGTTTGTGTGTGAATGGATTTACAGTGGGGTCATGTTGTAACATGTCGGCTGAAGAATCTTCTGAAGCCTACAACGTTGTTGACTTACTTAATCTTTCACGTTGCCAGATGTGATCATATAGTGGTCAGATTATAGTTCTCTGTAGAAGGATGCTCAAAAACCTACTCCTTTTTGTCGTGACTTTTTGTATTAAAAACTTAAAACCCCGCACCAAACAATTTTGCTACAACATGACGTTAATTTGTACAGAATTCACATCATCGTCAAAAACTTAGAACTGACGCTCCCGGGAGAGAACAGTCTGATAATAGCCGAAAAACTCAAAACATACTTCCCATGGCCGTTCCGCCACCTCTAACACTCCAACAAGTCAACATGTCCCGCACAACCATCTCTCACCACGCTCAAGCAACAAGTAAAAATGGCCGACCCCGCGACACTTGCCCTCCCTCTGGCGGCCACCCCACGCACCAAGGCAAAAACCTAACTGAAAACTAAAACTATATTAAATAGAATTACAATTAAAACAGAAAGAATTGTGCACAAGTACTCACAGAATGGTACTCGCAGATATAAACACACATTATCATTGCCATTGTCCTATATTAAATATAAAGACAAATTACAATCTTTATGCTTCTAAACAACCTGCAAAGTGAAAATATAGCTCTACAAAATCATAATTACATTTTAATTTACAACATAATTTTTATAAATTTAAACTGTATGTCATTCCGCTGGCTCATGCCGGCCCACGCAAACATATCACCATCTCTCTCGCACACTCAACGAGCGGCGGCGCCCATGCACTTCATGAAAAGTAAAAGAAGTAGAAAAATGGTAAAATCTAAATACAGTATAGCAATTCCAGGAACTGGGTAGTCACACCTGTGCCATCAAACTGAACCAGCCAACAATACACCCAGCCTGGAGTTAAAATACAATAATAATAATAATAATAATTAAACTGCAAGTGATAATCTTAAATTAAAATTAAAATAAGAAGTTGTCTCAGCCTAAACAAACCAAATTAAATATGAAGTTGGATAATTTCAACACTGATACAGACAAAATGCCAAACAGTACCTTAGCAAACTCCTGTCAACAATACCTCAAAATAATAATAACTAGATAATAGCAAATTAAAAAAATATCACAGATAAGGCAATAAACAAAAATAAAAACAAGACAGGAAATAATAATGGCCTAAGTGGTGGGTGGACCGCCTCACAATATATGTGTGCATGTGCACAGGTGTGGTTATGTTTCAATTTTATTTAGTTTCATAAGATGACGAAACAAGTCTCGGCACTAGATAGACTTGTATGTAGCGCTCCGTGCAACCACTGAATTGGAATAACCACAAATGTTCTACAGTTCTTCTCCATCGTCTGTTGTGTTCAGCATTTTGTATAATGTTTAAATCATAGTGAACTTTTAAATGTTGATATTTTTGGCCATATACCTGTACGTAATTATTTGAAACAAAATTTGATTACTCTGTAATTCTGTAGTTTGGTGCCAGGGTTTCATTCCAAGGACAATATTTTGATGATGTTTCCTGCTATATTTATGGTTTCTAGTGAATGTAATAGCTGGAGCCCATTACTTCAGTCAGTTGCACGGGCACTAGGTGCATAAAAATTGTGGTCTGAAACCTCAAAATGCTTTAAAAGCTATATAGATTTTAATTATGGAAATTACAAATACAGTAAGTAGGGATAAGAAATTAACTGTTTGCATAATACTCCAAAATTGCAGACAAAAAAAAATTTGGATTAAATGGTAACACATTGTAAAAGTTTCAGACGTGCAACATAACTTCTATCAAAAATGCATAATACAGCATTGGGAAAATTATTACAAATCAGTTGTAAGAAACATCCTTAATAGTTGGGAAGACTAACAAAACAATTATGTATAAAAAACATTGCTTGCAAATATCAAGATTTAGACAATTTAGCATTATAATACCTACCAGCTCAATAAACCTAATTTTATGACTCAAAATTACAATCTTAGACATTGCTGAAGAGCATGACAATGAAAATACAAGATTCCGTTACTTTCCCGAAGTACTCATCACTCATCAAAAGTTGAGCATTTATTTACGGATCAATTCAAATTCAATCTTACCAAACAACAACACAAGCCTTGCAAATTCGACATCACCATTACTTCCATAAAAATAGGACACAAAAATAAATCACAAATATTCACCAATGAACATATTGGCCTACGAGGCCTTGAAATACGAACCTCATCAATATTCTGCCTGCAAGGTACAGTGTATTGTTACATAAAGCCCAATATACACGGTTATCTTTTTTGAACAAGAAGGTGAGCACCTTCTTGTTCAAGGCAACTTGCATAGTGTGACTGGCCGACTTGTATGCAAGTAGCGTGCATGCAAGATCTTGCATCCTAGCTAGAATCATTTAGAGGCTGTTCTAATTTTCATGCACAGGGTGGCAAGCAACCGGGAAAACCGGGAAAAGTCAGGGAATTTAAGACGTCTGGAGAAGTCAGGAAAAAGTCAGGGAATTCTCTAAAAAAAACGTGGAATTTCAAAATTTGGTAAGCGAACATTTTCCGCGAACGCAACGTACCATTTTCTTGGTACATATACAATTTTTATAGTATCATAATATTTTTTCCTACCGATATTGTAGTTGTGTGGAACAGTGGATTTGACGCGTGGTACCAGTTTTTCGTCTCAAATACGATTTTTTAGGCGTTTTGTACCAGAATTTTCAGTGGTTCCCGCCAGTGTTGCCAGATCAATTGTTTCCCTGACAATGTGTTGTGATGTTTTCAAGTTACCACAGTGGTAAAAAATTACTGTCTCGTGGTGTTTCTTGCATACCGTTTGCAAAGTATCGTAAATTTTTTAATGACATTTTAGTTAATAACGTGGGTTTTAAACAGTTGTGGTCTTTTCCCCCAAGAGTTCGTAGTAGAAATTGACGGCTTTGGACTTGGCAACATAGGATTATCAGTTCGCTTTTGTTCTTAACTTGCGGCATGCTGATATATTCGTAATCGTTGTCGGTTGTTTATTGTTTGCTTTGCGTGGCGCAAATATTTTTTTCTAAGCTTCGTGCGAATGTTAATATCTTCTCATCATGTCTAAAGTCCGTGGATTTACATTTAAATGGTATTTTATCTACCGTACCGCGTAATGGCGGAATACGCCTGAACTTTTTGGCCCGTGCAGTGACAAATGTGTGTTAAAAAGTTACTGCATAACGTGATCTCGTATGTGTTTATGAAAATGATTAAGTGCATTAAATATAATTGGAAATGTGTTTCATTTCCACAACGTAATTCATTTAGGGAAAAGAGACTGTATTAGTTAACCGATGAATGATTGGAATGAATTGGCGAGGGATGTGGTTGAGGTGACGGGAGCGAGGGAGTTTAAGGAAAGATTGATAGGGTCGGAAAATTGAGAAGAGGTAGGTTAAGCAAATCCTTGCCACAGGGCTGAGGCACAATTGCAAGAAGAAAAAATTTAATTTAAAAAAATCCTACTACTATTAAATGAATCGCGAAGATCCTGGTGATAACTCTGCAAGGTACAATTCGTGCAATGTTATTTTTTCTTTACTTAGCTACATAGGCCGGCGTTCCTTTATGAGCCACATTGAAGGCGGAAAACGCTAAGTAGGCTGGGAGTTTAAACTGTGAAGGTAGGCCTAGGTGCTTTTTTTCAAATCTGTACCATGCAAAACAACAATGTTTCCAGATTAAGGCCGTGCTACAATAAAGTTGTCCCATGCTGTGTCCATTGGACACTGCACGCCGATTGGCTGAAATGATCACGTGACTTTGTCCCTTGTGTCCCTTGCTGTCTCTTTGTCCTATGTCTAGTCTTGTCCCATGTATATGGCCAATATTTATAAATTTGTCCCTTCGTCTAGTTAAAGAAGAAGAAGAATTTTCAAAACATTAAACGCTGCCAAACTTAGCTCGTAATCATTAATATTCGTATTCATAATGTCAGTAGAGAAGGTGGAATGTAAAAAGAGAATTATTTAAACAAATAAAATAATATTCAAACCAAAAAATGTGCCAATAAGTTTCACGAACGTGACTAATTGACGAATTTTTTTAAAACTGCTATTAAAAAAACACTGCTAATACTTATTTATTAATCAATTTGTATAATAAAGGGCGATTAAAAATACAAAAACGCCATAAAAATTAACTGCACTCTGGTGTCGCTTTTCTGAATCTGCAAGATGAGACAGCTCTATTGTGGCATCACATTTCTGGGTGTCCCTTGGTGATGTCAAGAGACGATGGGACAAGAGGACACTAAGAACCAAGAGACATGCGAATGTAGCACGGCCTTTAGTGTCATAGCATAAAAACTTCAGTTACAGCGAGATAAGTTCGGTTTTTACATCACATTTGGTCTTGCGTCGTATTTCATGGATGAAATGAGTTAATTGCTTGAGGGGCAGAAAGTTGTTGTTTGTTTAGACGAATCATTGAACAAAGTTTCTCAAAAACATCAAGTGCACATTACAGTATGTTTTTGGGATTCAAAGAGTGATGGTGTAGTGACCAGGTATTACACATATGTTGACAACTTATTAAAAGCTTTTAATTCTGGTATCAATAGCTTTTCTCTCCATCACAACAACAGCATTTTAAAAGTGGAAAGTGAATTGACATAAGTAAAAATTGTTATATTTGAATATTCCTAGGACGTTGTTGCTTTGTAAATAATGAAGATGATATATAATTTCTGCAAGGTGAAGTTATGTTGATTAATAGTGTTCAGCTTCACAAAAAAAGATAAATATTAAGTATCACTACTCATCGTTTACTGGCCAAACTATTGATTTTAGACATATAGTTTATTGTGAAAAATGTTTCTACAGACGTAAGCTGTCCTACTTAATTTTTTTGTTAGGTTAGGTTGGTTTAAGTTGTGTTAGGTTATGTTAGTTTAAGTTAAATTAGGTTACAAACATTAAATTTGGTTTTCTAACCTAAGTTAGGCAACCTACCAAAAAGTTTATGTAAGGAAAGACATTAGAAGTAGTCCTTCATAAAAAAGTTTGTTACCTGACCTAACAAACTTAACCTAACAAAAAGTTTTTTTACTTACCACTACTTATAGCATCCCTAAAAACAGTTTCCATACATAAACTATATGTCTAAAATCAATAGTTTGGTTGGTACACGATGAGTAGCGATTCTTAATATTTCCTACCCAAAAAAAATTTTTGTCGCGATTATACAACGTGATTAATTTTATTGATATTTTGTTGGTCAGGGATATAAGAGCAGCTGACCTGGAAAAGTCAGGGAATTTTTTTACAGGTTTTGCTAGCCATCCTGATGCACCTTCCCGTGAAAATCGTTTGTTTATTTTTTCATGTGGCTCATTTATCTACGTTAATATATTCTAAATACATATTACTTATTTGAGAGTAAAACACAAATTGAAGCCTCATATAGGCTGAAAACTTTATTTTTCAATTTCTATCCTGTATGTAACAGATGTCTCTTGTAATGGTACAAGCGTAATCTGTCAGCTTCAGCATCCAAGTGCTGACCAAGCAGAATAATATCTCAAGTCTCCACGGCGTCACGTGCAGCGGCAAGGTTTCTTATCTCAGGGTTCAATAGTTATGTAGGTTCGAGAACACGTGGATGGATAACAATAATACTCGTTAATTGGTGCAACTTTTTACTGTTGAACTTTC
>PNEQ01035718.1:0-14678 GCA_003012365.1 Medauroidea extradentata | reverse complement strand
ATGTGTTCCAATACAAAATTACGTTCCCAATTTTTCTTCGATATAATACTCGCAATTCCGGTAACAACTTCACATTTTAAGCTAAGCCAAATACAAAAACAAGTCAAATCTTCCACCAAATTACTACTAGCGCTCGGCGACATGAAGGAGTCACATTTTATTCCTCAGTGTCAAGACCTCTACCTTCTTAGACCGTGGTTTTGAATTCTGCTATGCCTTTACAATATGTGTCACGGATTATTTTCCCCATTCTTTCTCATGTTTCATCAACAGTAGTTTAAATTATTGTTTTAAAAGGCGATTTTTTTACCATATACAAATTTTTGTGTATGATTTTACTGTCAGTATGGACGTACTATCGATTAAATAAATACAACTTCGGTATCCTGTGTCTATTAATTTAGTAGTTTAAGAAATTTAAAAAAAAAAGTGTTTTACGAAAGCCTCGATCTCACGACTCTTAAGTTAGAAAGCGAAAGTGTACACTGCTCTACAACAGCCACGTTAATAGTGCTATCTGTAAAAAAAATTAACTTAATTTTTTATTCACAGCATATCTTAATAAAGTGGCTTATTGCATTTAGTGTATCACATATTTGCCTCCTTATCAATCGCATTTGTCGATGCTTTTCCTTATTTTCGAGCTCATCTAAGAAATCTAACCTTCGCAATGCTGCAACCATATTAACAATTTCACACACACAATCCCATTAACACCACCTCCCTAGCTGCTGTTACATAAAGTCGCTCACGAAGCATTTGAACGTCAGCCACGATGCAATGAAGAGTTACAGAATACGAATTAGTCTCGTAACGATAGTCAGGTGATGCCTGTCTCTACGTAAGGAACGTATGTGAACACAAAACAGTTAAAGAATAAGCGCCCTGGCAACAGTGTACAAGGCTGATACCGTGACTATCTCTAGCCCGGCGTTAGTTGGCGTTTATGAATAAGGTAACACTTGGTCCGGACTAAGTCAGGACCAACCCTGGACTAACTGGCGCAAGATTATCTCAGGATCATCTCGGAACTATCTCACGACTATGAATAAGGCCTTTAACATTTAAAAGGGGCTAAGTACCATTTTCGACAAAAATGAGTTAGGTACATAGAAAGGAGCCAAAACATTAGATCGGATGAGACATACCTAAAGTGCTATCTCCTTGTGATAGTCATGCGCGCCATACAACAGCACAATTAGATGGTTGGAGTAAAAACAAGTCATTCTATTTCATTGAAAAAATATACATTGATGTTCATAAGTATTTTGTATTAATTACTGTGTGATTGCTCCTATTTACTACTTTCCTAATATTCAAAATGTGTGGACCCATTTGTATAATTCCTTGTTCATTTGATTGTCGCAATATACTGTTTTCGTCATTATCTCGAAACTTACCTTTTGGCACTTAGCCCCTTATGAATGTTAAGTCTTCGATTATGGTTAGTGGACGACACATCCGTACAATAAATTATTGATTCACGAGTTATTTAACGACTGATGTACTGTTAAAAAGGTACAAGTTTCTTCGTACTTTTGCCAGTATTTAAAAATGTACAATACTCTGAAAATACCAAAATTTAGTTCAGTAGTAATGACCACAGCAAAATAAGTCAGAAATATAATAATCTGATAAAATGCTTTATTTTTTCAAAGTATTTTTGGACATTAACACGTTAATGTTGTGGCTACAGTAAATGTTTTTTCCATGTAGTATCTATTTTCCATTCCAGTTCGTTCAAACCAAAATTACTTGATCTATTTCGTCCTGTCATCGCGTCGGTTTATGTTTACATCTCTTGCGGATTAGGTTATGTGACACTGGATATGAACAATTAAAATGTCTCGCATGGTTTTCAAAACGTGGATATATGTCTTCATTAGGTACTAAACAAACTGCGGTGATGTTTATAAGCCAATAATAAAATCTCGCATAACATTCTTTACAAAAAAAAAAAAACTAATTTGCATTGTAAATTATCGACAGATTGTTTGATGATTTATAAAACTTCATTTTTCCAAAACGAGGTACAAAGTAATCCAGGATGATTTCACAGTAAGTTTAATCACTCATTTTGCTGACAACTTTCATTCTGCGTATAGCACCAAATTTTTGTTACGTTAGTACTAGAATATTTTAATACGATCGTTAGATAAACACAATTATGCTTTGAAATATACTGTAATTGCACACAATGTCAAAATTTTTATTAAGTTTGCATGTATTTTTTGTTTCCGTATGTCGATAACACGTACAAAATTTTCACGCAACATTGTTTTAATATATAGGTCATTGTTGTGACGTGTACCGCGGATGCCCATTCTACTGTCTCCAACGTCTGGACTACTGTGGCCGAGTCCCAGCTAAGTGACCACCCTCTCCACTTGCAGAAACCACCTAAATGCCAGTCTTCGCTACGTGGCAGGTAAATTCCTGATACCCATAAGCTGTGATGATGGACTACCATACTCAATCGAGCAGTTTCAGACTACCTTTTCGAAGCAGGGCCCGCTAACAAATTGGTAGTATTTGCAACATTAACAAGAGCTGCTAGAGACAGTGTCAGAATGTTTGCAGCATCGGGGCACTACGCACCACGAAGTAATACAGACGACAAATGACGGCGTCAGGTTTGAATCCTGGGTGACTTGTGCAAAAATTTGACAGATGCATATGCAGTGATTTTACTCTAAACATTTAACATTACCTACATTCAGGGGCGTCATTTGCGGCTACAGGGGGGGGGGCAAATGCCCCGCCCCCCCTGGATTTGGAATTTTATGTGTATAAATATAGTTTTTGTATTTTTAATATAATAATGCTAACTTAAGAACATAAAACTGAAGTTTTATTATTAAAGTATCTAATTTATACATGCTTAATTAATAAAAAAGATGCAACGAGGTCACTGTCGTCAGAAAACAAAATCTTGCCTCCCCGCCCTGGAAAAACCTGAAATGACGCCCCTGCCTACATTACAGAACTTTTTAGATATATTTTCCATCAATGTATAATATAAATGACTAGGGCAGTAGGACACTGTGAAAAGCCCGCCAAGATAAGGTTTTAACTGTCCTTTTTGTATTTTCTTTATTTTGTAATTTGCTAATGATTTAGCTGTAGCGTTTTTATTTTTAAAATTATGTTATTTATTCTGATATCATTTACAGAAGTTTGACGTGGGTCGTTTCGCAACTCCCTCTCTCTGAGCCCGTCGTGCGCATCAAGAAACCATTACAGAACGGGCCGAGCGCCCGTACAGCCACGACATGTGGGAACGCACCCGGTCACGTGGACACACGAGGTAGCGGCGTCCAGACGCCGCCCCCGCGATGCCGGGTGCCACCAGTGTGTGCGTCGGCCCCAAAGAACTGCCATTAAATGGTAGGAATGTTCCCCCTTGACGAGAAGCTACGCAAATTAATGTTAAAGTTAAACACTTCGTAATAGCACTCCCGTGCTTACTCCATCAATGGGAGTTATGCCATTTAGCAGGCAGTAATATACAAAGGCCAGGGGTAAGTGTGTTCTCTGTGTACTGTGTCTCTTTTAAGCCTTTTCGTATTTTACCTTAAACCCAGTGATACACCCCTGCGCCACGCGGCAAGTTGGACTCGCCCGCGCAGCCAACCTCACCGCCCAAATATCTGCACGTGTCCTCCCCCAAACATTTTCATGTTTTAGTTAATCAGTAATTACCAGTGTTGTGTCATAATTATTATTATGCAATTAACGTAAAAATTCAGTGTCTAATTCTTTAAGTATCTTGTGGTTCAAAATTTCACGTAACTTTAATTTACGTAAACTCTCTATAAACTAGCCCGTTATTCAAATTTGGGACTCTAACCCTCAAGCTGTGTTATTGTGAGTATTTTGGGCCCTTGCCCTTGTTTAATTTAGTGATTTTGTGTTTTTCGGCGAGTGCTTCCCACGCTTTGGCGGCACAACGTCATGCACGCGGGAAGAACTCGCCAGTTGGCATTACGCGGCGGACCGGGACGGTCGACGGTCACTCCGGGCCCTTCAAGACTTTGTGTTAATCAGTAGTGTATCAATAGTCATATTTTCATCAGGAACATTTTATTTAACTTTGCAGGCCCGGAGGTGTACCGTTCACCCCTGCAACTCGTCGCCCAGGGGCGTGACTTAAATTCTATATTTTCGCCTGCGCTGTGAATTTTTACTTTTCAGTATCGCCCACCGGCCAGGCTTAGGGCCGGATCCGCACATTGTGCCACCAGTGTGTGTGTATTATTGGAGCATGGTGCTGTTCTAATAAAAACGTTTCCAACTACAGGTTCGTATTTATTGCTTGCCGCTTCACGGCCATCAGGGCGCGGGACCCTTCAACCCACATTCCAGCGCTATACCTACAGTGTGTTTTATGTGTGTACTTTCTACCATAGTGCTACGGGCGTGGGGAACGCCATAAGATTCCCCTGCGTAAGTAACTTAGCGTTGTAGAGTGGGGAGTATTCTTGCAACTCCACGGCCGTCGGCCACGTGGCCCTGAAACCTAGAGTCTCTGCTCTCATGAGTGCCCGTTCTCTCTTAACGGGCTGGTGCACCAGGCAAACAACACCTAATCACGACCCCCGCTCACGTCAAGTTTAATTGTTGGTTTGGTTTCACGACATATTTCTGAAAGTGCCCTGTAAAGACTTTAGACTCGCAGATATGGGGTAAATATTATTAATGTATTTCTACTAATTTTCAATATTTTTCAGTGAATAATTTTGTTTTAATATAGCATGTAAAAGCATTACACCAAGTTTGGCGGGAATGCACGCCACTGTATCCCTCGCCAAACGCCATGTTGAGAAGTCTTTGCTTGGTCACCGAGGAAGTAAGTCGTGTGTGACGTGCTGTCTCGTCTCCCTGAGGCCACTCAATTTTTTCAACCTAACCACTTAGAGTGCAATAGTTTTAAAGTTTCTGGAATCTTTTTCTCGTATTTTCGGCCTCAGAGATCGACACGCGCGGGGTTAGTCACTTGGACGCCCCATTATACATTTCACACTTCTTATGTTCACTGTTGGCCTTGTGCCATTTTTAGCAGCTTCTGTCGTCGTACCGGGCGAAATATAGACATGGCAGATGGTAATCCATTCGAGGGTGTTTCTGTGAATAAACCAGACATTCAGTTCAACATATTTCGCGAGTTCTTAATTTGCAATAATGGGATCACCTCTCAGCATCATTAAGAGTGTTCCACCGTGTGCAACAATCAACCGCCTGCATGCTGCGACGATAAATAACACTGGTTCCAGAGTCCAGATCGATTACTGAAGGGCAGGTGGGCCAGGTTCAGAGGCCATCTGGTCGTCGACCCACACCAAAACAAGTACTATCGGAGTCGGGCATGTTACCTGTATTCCTGAATCTAACCTATCCTATCCACTGCCCGTGTTAGTTGTTTATTATGATACTGGCTGTACACAGTTTTGTCGGTAGGAAATAGTACTTCGGCGCACTGCACAAATTGAGCTAATTAGAATCTAGCGAAGTGTAATGATATTATGTTATTTGTTTAATTCAGAACTCAACTTAGAGTAATTCGAGGGCTCATCCGAGGTGGCTGTCTCAATTCTTCGGATTCACTCGATAGCGAGTAAATCGGTCGGAAACGTCATCCAATAAAGATCCACCAGCCCTCAAGATCTCAAAATGTTCAACTCGATTCCGTCGCCAGATTCAAGTAGATCTACCCGGCTCGGGAGAACAGGGTAGATCACATCCAGCAGACGATACAAAGGAAAGCGTTCGTAAAAAGTAAACAGACTCCCGCTTCTTTTCTTAATAGAAAATATGTTGTAAGGAGGTTTGAATGCATGTTCACTGAAAATACTATGTCGGATCGTAGTATTTTTGTTGAATAAGAAGTCTGGAGCAGTTTTTCAAGTGTCGCCAGAGTATGTAATTAAAATATGGAATTAATAATCACTACTAGTACACAATTTTAATGCTACGAACGTATATTATACTAGCACAAAAGGTTATTCTACACTGTTTTAACCTGGTCTATAAATAGGTCTGCCAGATCGGCGACTGAAATTACCACTTATAAGGATTTTGTCACGTGTTTTAAAAAGGCAGCATTAATACTTCTCTCTAGATTTAAGACCGCGCAACCAATGACTGGGTAGATCCAGTCACTTCGTCCAGTGTAAAGCACTGAATACGAAAAATTGGAGGGCAAAAATGGCTTCACCAAAGCCACATGGCCATTTGTTTCCTTGTATTTTCGTTTTTGTGCGAACTGGACGAAATGAAAGTATGTTGCAGCCACCAATAGAACTGTAAGAAAGTATTGATTGTGTAGAGAAATTTTCTGCCTGTTTATCAAAGTTTTGGCGATTTAAAATATTAATATATGCGGGATTTTGTTTTTGGACACAAATGTCATGTTCGGGAATCATATGTTCTATTAGTCTGCCTTTTTTTCCCGATATTATAAATAGCATACATAACAAATTACTGAATCTACTACATAAATATACGTTGGCATCTACCACAAGATTTTTAATTTAACATGTGAAACAGCCGAAATGAGGGACATCTGCCAAATTAAGTAATTTTCTTTCTTCTCAAAGAGCGACATACTGTCGCTGCTTGGCATATATGCGACATGCCACCTGAACTGCTTCATCCCTACCAGCACAGCAAGTCCCCAGGATGTCCTAGGGACATCCTTTGAGGATATCCGGGTACATGCGATCCTCGGGATGTCCTAGGGATGGATATTTCAGATGTCCGAGAGCTCCAAAAAACCATTTCCCTAGGATGTCCCAAGTACCTCCTCGAAAAGTACATCACATCCCAGGAAGCTCCCTGGAAGACGAATTTGGGTCATCCTTAATTCCTCATCTGTGGAGCTCCCAGGGATGTCCTTACAGGGAGCTCACATGGAGCTCCTCAGGGGAACTCCCTGGGATCTCCCAACAGGCACACCCTGGGATGTCCGAGCAGGAGCTCCCTGGGATGTCGGAGCAGGAGCTCCCTGGGATATCCAAGCAGGAGCTCCCACGGACGTAGTGGATTTCTAGGCAAGTTCCTAATATGACCACTAGATAGCTCACAATATTATTTAAATATACATGAGGTTTGTTGCAATTAATTTAGTAGATAATTCATAACATTTATATATTAACGCATTGCCGTGCGCTGTTGGTGAGTGGTGCTGCCATGGGCGCCAGCTTCCCCGGAAGTTACCGGGCGGAGAGCATGAAAGGGGGTCGTTCGGCCGTCAGCCGTAGGGGCACAGTAACGTAGACGTACATGTCAAGACACAGGGGTATTCACTTGGTGTGTGTGTGTGCATGGAATCCTAACCTTGTCAGAGCCAGGTTAGACGCTCAACACAGATCCCTCTTAGAGGCCTAGTGAGGTAAACACTGTCACAAGAATGTGGTCGAGACACAGATTCAATTTCACTAATTATTTACTTACATAACACGATTTAAGTTGCACGTGCGCGCCACAGATTGCCCCGTACACATTGAGGTTCCCTGGCGGACACACACGGGATACACTTGACCAGGTTAACTTTACCTTATTCACTACACACAATTATAAACATGGAAAATATTATGTTACATGTTAAATTTACGTTGGGATCTAAGGCTGCACGGCTCTGAGGTGAATAGCAAACGGTTCCGGTATTAATTGAGTCTATTGCAGCTACCAATCAGTAAGACAACCTTGAAGACCTCAGAGCACGCGACACGCGTGCGCCCCGACCGAGCTCGATTGATGGCGAGCACGTGGCAATCTCCCTCGTGCGCGCCACTCACCAAATAAAAAGTTAAAAATAGCTTGAGATTGTTTTTGATGAAAGTACATACACAACACTGATGGAAATAATTAATAAAAATTTACTATGATGAAACACAGAGAATAGATGAACATTTTAGACACTCGTGGATGATAAAGTTGGTAGTAAAGATATTAATGAAACAATTACACAGCACTTGCATTTGTCGGTGCTTAATTGTTTTTGACGTGCCGACAGAACACACACTAGAAAACTTTTTCACAAACTCTTTTCAAAACATAAAAACCTGACAACAAAAATTAAAGTACTGTCTTATACGTCTTTTTGGCGCGAATATGCTGAAAATAACCACGTTACTACGGGAGATCTCTTAAGTCCCTTCCCGTTGACCGTCCCCACTTCAATTCCCTGTTGGGTCCTTAAAACTGAAATGTTTGGTATGTTTATCATTACGCTGGTGTGTTACACTGACAAGTTACAGACTAAAACCTATGTGTCACTTACGTGGCTAATTTCTCCGTGAGGAGAGAGAGTTCGACTAAACGACCAATGGCCGGTGATACTACGAATGTCTTGTAATTAGTTTGTTCATTTGTCGTGTCGTTAATGAGTTACCTCTTGGTAATTTTTGCCATGTGGGTGGGCGTGATCCGATATGCGGATGTTGTGTTCCCATTCCTACCTGGCTGATGATCCATGCACACGTCGTCGGGTGCACAGCTGACGTAAGGTGCGCGGGGGCACTGTTGACGGTGATGGTGGCGCTGAAGGGACAAACGGGCTAGGGTGGTTGGCGTCAATATGCCTTAAGAAATTGTTAAATTATTAATTTCGACACACATATTTTATTATTACTGGTAGACTTTTGGAAGTTGAAGCATTAAAAAATGTTATTACAGACGAATTGTTTATTCAAAAGATATTAAGAGTCTACATTAACAATTGTGTGTATTTGACTGTGTGTTAAATACTTAAGTTAACATATCACCAAAACAAATACATTTGTTTTCTTTTGTGTTGAATACTTAACTTTTACATTTGCTGCTGGAAGGAGCTGCTAGGGATGACATAGAGATGCATTTAATACAGGTCCCAGGGAGCTCCTAGGGATGTCCCAGGGATGTGTTTAATACAGATCCTAGGGAGCTCCTAGGGATGTCCCAGGGATGTGTTTAATACAGGTCCTAGGGAGCTCCTAGGGATGTTCCAGGGATGTGTTTAATACAGGTCCTAGAGAGCTCCTAGGGATGTGTTTAATACAGGTCCCAGGGAGCTCCTAGGGATGTCCTGGGGATGCATTTAATGCAGATCCCAGAGAGCTCCTGAGGATGTCTTGAGGATGTGTTTATTACAGATCCCAGGGAGCTCCTAGGGATGTCCCAGGGATGTGTATGCCAGACATCCTAGGGATGTCCGTAGGTAGTACTTTTCCATGAATTTTCCTACATAAAAAGGACTTGAAATGAACTTGCCAAGGACGTCCTAGGGATGACAGTTCCCACATCCTATGGACGTCCTCAGTATGTCTGTCTGCTGGTAGGGATATATCCCTGCCTCGACTCACAATGCATCAGCATGTAACTGCTGCGTTGTCGCGGCTATTCCGTGTGAGCGATCGACTGATCGCTTGTCCCGGGAAACATCGTACAGCGACAAGCTACAGCTGTGTCGTGACCTTGAGTTGCAGCAGGGAACGATGCAGTTGTTCAAGTGGCTTGTCGCATATACACCTACTAGCGACAGTGTGTCGCTCTTTTGGAAGGAAGGAGCAACATGGGAAAGCTTGTTGCATGATGCAGCTATGCAGGTGCGGCCCAGTGCATCAGACTCGTAAAGAATATTACAATGATATGCTTAACCGACTGTCGGTTATTTTTAATGGATTTTTATATACCAAAAGCAATACAAATATTTTGAGAAATTTCTGTAAATATTAACATTTATTCGTATCACCAAATACTTCCTTAAATGAAAATTCTATCTTTATTTATTCTTTGCTCAACATAAAGCAAATTACACTGTTACCCCTTTGCACTCATCCACTGATATTTGTCATAGCAGTATGTTAAAATATTCAATTTATATATATTCTCATGCTGAAATTCAATGACAATTATTATACATGTATGTTAGTCTTCTAGTCTGCAGGAAATTAAGGTACTGGCAGAGGGAAACAGATGGCGACACTAGCGGCCATGTATATCGAAGTATCGATGACGTGGGAACAGCTTGTCGCTGTTTTACCCCGGGCCTGCTAATTTTAGACATAGTCACTGAAGCGACATGCCTTGTCGCAGCGACAAAATATCTGCGACAGAATATTTTCTCCATCCCTGATCAATTCCTCCAACATTCCCATATTTCTCTCCATGCTCCAGATACCCCAACATTCTTCCCTGCCAACTCCGTCGTCAGCCTAGCTCTTCTCGCCTTCCTGTCATCTCTGACATCTGTACTCATACTTCCGGTTATTCCGACCATCTTCCTGTCTATTTTGCCATCCTGTACCTTCCATATGCCAATCCGCATATTCCCTGTTTGATTTCCTCAAGGCCAACTGTGGCTGGTTTTCCAGTACCCTCTCTGATTCCCTGAACATGTCTCTCTACTTTCGCTCTCCTGAAGATATTGACTGCCATGCTTTGTCCTTCACTGATGCCATTTCTACAGCTGCTTCTACTCACATTCCTCTCACTTCTAACTGTGTCCTTATTGCTCCACCTCTCCCTCCTTACCTTCGCGAAGCCTTGTCTCTTCTGAATCATTTTCGAGACAGGTGGCAGGCATACCGCTGTCCTTGGCAACTGAGGATTTACCTCCTGCTATGTGGGCGGTGCCACCGCCTGGTTGCGGAATGGTTGTCTGCTAGTGAAACGAAGTGTCTGCAGGCACTCTCTGCCATTTCTGGTCCATTGTGGTCCCACTTCCACCACCTCCGTTCCACCCCATCCCAGATCCCACCTTTTACTACCCTTACCACTGGAGTGGCAGAAACTGCTCCTGACCGATCCAAGGCCACATCCTCAAACCCCTTTACTACCTTTGCCTCTGCTCCTATGCCTGCTCCTCTCCTCCTCTGAGTCCTTGGATGATGAGGGAACCAATAATGTCACTCTACCTCTCCTTCCTCCCAATCTTCCTTTTAAGCTCACCACTCCATCAAATACCTGCTTCTTACTCTTCTCTCTCTACACTCCTGGTTCTAATAACCTACCAGCTCAGATTCTATGTGCCTTGACTCACAAGGCCATAGTAATCCTCACCCGTCTTATCAACACCATCCTTCCTCTCTGTCAACCTGTTGGAAAACTTCTGTTGTACCCATTTCCAAACTTGACAATCACGTCCTTCTTCATACCACCCTATTGATATTTTTCTCATCCTCTCCAAGGTTGCAGTGGAAGCCATTCTAACCTGTCTCATCATTTTTGTCGACTCCGAAAACCTTCTTCCCCCGCACCAGTATGGCTTCCGATTCTCTAACCCCACCTCCCATTCCATTGCACGGGTGGAGCTTTTTGGTGGTCGAGGGTTTCACTCGACAGCAACACACGGGCATGGTACTCCTTGACCTGGTCGGAGTCTTTGACTCTGTCCCAAGTACCCAACTCATCTCCCGACTCACCACCACGCCTATCTCCTCATCCCGCCCACCTTCTCTGCTCGTACTTAGAGGTTGTTCGTATCAGGTGCGAGTACAGGGGACCATCTCAAATCCTCAGCCTACTCCTCTTCACCTTACACATCTGACCTCACACCATCTCCCTGAACTTTTCTCATCCAGTACACTGACGAAACCTGCCTCCTCTGTTAGTGAACACCTGCTTGCGAGTGCCTCAGTAGTGGCCTTACCTACCTCAATTCCCAGTTTGACCCGATATGTCATCACACTCAATCATATCAAGTCCTCCTACATTCTCTTCTCTTGCTATCACCCAACCTTCTCTCACCCTCATTCATCTTCTCTCGCTATCACCCAACCCTCTCTCAACCTCCTTCAGTTTCCACTGTCCCCATTCCTTGGTCTCCCAACATCCGCTATCTTGGAGTTCTCCTCGTTTCCAAGTATACCTTCATTCCGCACCTTGATTCCACTGTCTCCAAAGCCCGAGCGGTCGTGTCCCAACTTGCTCCTTTTCTACATCCCCATTCTGGTACTCCTCTCGTCACTCATGTCACTGCTTACTGCTCCTTGGTCCTCCCTATCATGACCTTTGCTAGTCCCACTTGGTCCTACTCTTCTCAGTGTAACCTACGACCACTCACCCGCACATATTAACTTTTTCTCCGGCTCCTCCTTGGCCTTCCATGTGCCACCCTTTGACAAGCTCTCCTGGACCAAACCCAAATGTCTTCCTTTCATTCCATCCTCGCCAAAGCCACCGCCAAGTTCATTCAAAAATGCTCCCATCACACCAATCCCTTCATCTGGTAATTGGGTGACTCGCCCCCTATCACCTGCTAAACGACGCCGTTGAAGAAGGAACTGCCGCCATTGTCGCTGGGGATCCCGGTGGCTAACTTTTGACTATAGCACCCTCCCATTGAAAACATCATCTTCTTCACAGAAGACTCCAAATCGTCCACCTTCGCAGAAGATACATCATTGCCATCTTGTGCCGCTCACCATCACAAAGGGTCGACTACAGACTCACCTTCAAGATTGAGTGCACTCCTCTTCATTTCAGTCCACTCCGCCACTTATCAACATAATATCATCCAGCAAGTCCCATAAGTTAACCCTCCCCCCATCACTTTTTACTCACATGGACACATTGTTGTCGGAATGGGTGTACATATGTAAGTAGTTGTACCAATAAAGGCTATGGCCGCATGATATCTTTTGGACAGGGCTGGATGATACTTATGGTAAAAATACGAATAATGAATATTCATTGCGAAGATTTATTTTTTAATATTTAAGTATGTAAATTTGCCTTAATTTTTACATTTTGTCCTACTTCAAACATATACCAATGATTCAAGTTGAAGTTACCCAGCACGAAGCAACTGCGATTGTCGCCTAGAAAATAATGCTTTGAAAACCTTTTATCCTAAACAAACAGCAAGAAAGAAAGTTGAAACTATTTTTAATATCTGCAAATTCAGAACATTTGAAGCTACTTGTTTTGTATGCAATAAAACTCTAAACTACATCTTAAATATAACTTTGCCATAAATGGCAAAACAATTGTTGAATCCAAATTTACTAGTTCATAAACTCGCCAACACACGTCAGCCACTTTGCACTTATTTCGTTTCTGATTTTTCTGCATGTAGGGCCTACTGCAATTCGAATTTATGTACAGTCTGAAAAAAAATAGTTGTTACTTTTACTACATTTTCGTAAACGCATATTGAAGACTATGTACCTACTATGTTTTTGTTGCTAAATTCAACATGTGTTCTAAACTGTTTTCATTGTTCTTGTGTATGTTAGTCTTGTTGTGTTTTCCATTTGCTCAAAAGGTGGTGTAACAAATAGCTGTTTTCAAATGTGTTTAATGTTATTGTTGTACTTGTGTTGTATATTCTGAATGTTATGTAGGTATGTTGTGTTATGGTCAAAGTAATTTTTTGTAATTTACTGATGTATAATGTATGACAACTCCTTACCAGTTTGCACTGGGCTGTAATCTCCATTTCATATAAGTTTGGATATATCTGACAGCAACTTATGGGCAATAATTTTTTTGTATTTTGTGATTTGTTGTACAATGCAAAACTTTTTTAGCTCTACAATGAACCTGAAATGTCCATTTCAGCATTTATACTGCAAAGTTTGTTTTGCATAGTGACAAAAATAACAAAATATTACAAATTTTTGCCCATAAGTTGCTGTCAGATTTATCCAAACTTACATGAAATTGAGTATATTAGAGGCTAATAAACTAAAACTAAAAAAAGCTACTGATTGGTTTGTGTTGGGCTATAATCATGGTCCCCTATAAAAAACGAATTGTTCATGCAAAACTAGAGGTTTGTTTTACGCGGCCTTGACCTGGCGACTCTTTGTGCTCTTGCAGCTCTCGGGGCACTCCTAGGCGTTTTACTCACCGAAAACAAGATGGAGCAGGGTGTTTTACTCGTCAGGTCAAGATGCTCCTGGGTCAAAAAGAGCATGCTCTTTTAGCTCCTCCTCGCGAGGATTATTTGCGAGGGCAAGTAGGAGCAAATCGTCTGCTAGACGTTACAGCGAGCATACTGCTGTTGACTTCGCAGTTTAATTTCGCTCTTGTGTTTGAAAATAGAGAAAATAAGAATTATTTCAGACATGGACGACGACAGTAAAGTTGCGGCAACTGAATAATGGTTTTTTTATTCTAACTAATAAAAGTTTTATGTTATGGTGTTGTTTGCATGTGGTTGTTTTTAAACTCTAAAAACAGCTCACAAAAATTGGTTAATATTTGCAGAATGTGTTTAATTCCAGTAAATGATGAACTCCTTTCACGAATTTATCTTCTTTGTGGTTAGTAATTCAAGTTATTAAAAATCGTTAAGTTATTATTCTCCTTGACGTTGGACTTGTATATCCCCTGGTGTACTTATACTGTAAATTCAATGAGGTATATTTCTTGAACATAGCATTTTAATTGCTGTAAACTTGACGAATTCCTATGCTACTGCACTGTTATGTACTTAATATAGTTCAACGGAATAATAAATATGTGCATACGAATTATTATTCGTCAGACCAATTAAGGCCGGTAATTATAAACGTCTTTCGAAGTACAACCAATCTCCCTCCACCCAAATCTGGTGTTTTGCACATTATAGACCTCTTTCAGAGAGCGGCGGATAGCCGGCGAACAACCATTCGCCACCAAGTTTCCACTTTTTGGGAGATTGCAGGTGAATGACGGCCAGACCTCATTCGGCGAATCACCAGCTGTTCTCT
>PNEQ01035717.1:0-14677 GCA_003012365.1 Medauroidea extradentata | reverse complement strand
TGTCAGGCCACGAACGGATGTAAGTGCCGGGAAACTGAGGTCTGTGGTTGCACCACACTCTGGGCACGGTTCTGCGTCGTAGCTTCTCTGCAGGCAAGGCTCGTCGCCTTGAAAGAAATAATATTCACATAGCTAACACACAAGACATTAAGTCTGAATACCCTGGGTTCAATGACAGGCAAGGCCTGGGCATTACAGTCCTTTAAAGAAGGAGTGCTGGTAGAAAAACACGATTTTTTTACTCAGAATTTTGGCCCAAGGGTATATTGGTTAAAAATATTTTTTTCCCCAGAAAACGTAGAACATCCCAATCCCTTCATCATCACGCTAGGCCTAAAGTTCCCTTCCTTCTCACCAGCCTGACCCTGCCTTTTCCATTTATTCATCACCCACCTCGCTGCCCTTCTCTGCACATTCGCCAGCTCTTGTTACATATCCTTGACCCAAAAGTGTGATGGACACAACCTGAATTCTTTGTATGTACTGAACACAAACCAAATGTCACCATCTGGTTATATTTTAAAGGCTGTCAGACTATGAATTATCCTTTAAGGCACTTCTTGGAAACTGCCTTAATCTACATTTACAAGAAATGTGATTCAAATAATCAAAACCCTCTGAGCATGCTCGTGTATGAAAATTGATTAAATTATTGTAGCCTAGTTAAAGAATCTAGGCCTGATGTGTCAAAACATTACTGGTAGATTATCGAGCAACCAAATATCTACATACACACCAATGTAACTTTCATTATTTCAGAAATGTTCATGCATGTATTCAGTAAAAATGATTGTAAATTACTAGTGGTTGATACACAGTAGGTACAGGTGTTGACTTCTCGTTTATTAGGTAATGCATATTTTGGAGGGTTCCCGCCGAGTTTAAAAAGAGTAATTACTTAAAAATCACCATACACGAAAAAAAAATTTAAGAACAACACAAGCATTCAAAAATATCAATAACATATGTGTATATTCAATTTGAGGTTCACTACCTTGTTTACAAACAATGTCGAACTGCCGAATTTAAAATTTGCACTTGTAATACAAATTAAATAGCTTTGCCACGTTTATTATTTATATTTGTGGTAAATTCGTTGGTCGTTCCTCTCCAATTTCATTGTAAAATTTAAGATTTTTTTCGATGTGTCACATAACCTGGCCGGAATTGTAGCCATTTTCGTGTTCTGGGAGGCTAGATGTCTGCTGGCAGACCTCTCGACCTCACCCAGCAAAACACTGTTTGTTTGTTTTATTGCATCCTTTCAATACACAATAGTACAAAGATATTGGACAAGTAATGAAGATTACATAATAAATAGAAAACTTATACATTTACAACATTACCCATGTTTATACAGACACTGCTATCTCATGTGGATACATCCCTTGAGAGACAGAAGGATAGTGGAAATGCTGGTCAGGTTGTATAGGGTGATGAATGGGTTGGGGGGATGGGAAAGTTTGGCCTGCAAATTAACTAAGGAAACTTTTAAGGGTAAAGGTAGCAACAGTGAGAAAATTCAGAGGGCAGAAAGGAGAACGGAGAGGGGTAGACAGTCGATGCTGGTGAGGGCGGTGAGGGAGTGGAATACACTGCGGAAGGAATTGGTGACTGGGAAGGAGTTTGGAAGATTTAAGAAGGGACTGAAGGATTAGTGCTGTGAGGATGGGGAGCAATCTGCTCGTCACCAAGTGTTAGCCCAGTTGGGAGTGTTAAAATTATTATTAAACGTAAACACACATCCTCACACCCCAGTGATAAGTCTTTATTTCTAGAGCCAGTAACAATAAGTTGAGAATCTAGAAAATTTGCTTCTATGCAAATGTATCCATTTTCCCGGACACATTGTGAAGGCTACAAGGATTCAAGGATCAATCACATAAATTTGGTAACAATGTCAGGGGTGCCACATAACCTTTTATAGGGACTCAGAAGTGATAAGGACTACACTGATACACAAGGTGCCAAACTGGTGCACAATATATCAGTTATACCCTGGAACTACAAGAAATCAAAGTGGTGATCCTATCGTTTCATTCGGAGGAAGTCTGTGCTAAAGTAGGCCTACATTATAAAACCATGTGTTTGTTTAATTTTAATTTGAACAATATATTTCAAGATATTTTTGTACCCATAAAACAGATGTGTTAATACAATATTGTAAATTTCTGCATTAAAAACACTTAATCAAATTTTTTTATACAGAGTGTAAAGACCCTGCCACAGTGAACCTTTAACAGCCTTGCAGTGCAGCGCCGGTGTGATTCTGGCTATCTGATTGGTACATGTGGCCATGCCGTGACTGCTTTTCTGCTTGCAGTGCTGTGCCGCCGCCCATTCCAGGCGAACTTTAAACTTTTTGGGAACGGAAAAGGCAGCACTCACTGGCATGGAGCAGCAAGGTGATTGCTATTATTGGTTGATGGATGTAGGTCACAAAATGTAAGCCAATGCTGTGACGGCCTGCTGGGAAAAAATATAAACAAAAATAAGTGACTACTCTGCTACCTATTGTGCACAGCAGCGAGCGGGCACCAGCATTCATTGTGGCATATCAAGAGTAGAAAACTGGCAAGTCGCCATAACTGCAAAGTGAGCAGCAAGGTACCAGCATGTGAAAATTTTCATTGTGGTAGGGGCTTGCTTTTGATTAGATGTGACACTACAAAATACAGTACTGAATGGTTACATCCTGAATTGCCACATCTCTTTAAACAGAAATCACAAGTTTTCTAATATGACTGTTGTGTTTGTGAAGTTTTATATTTAATAATAAGTTTCACACTCACAATTGGGCTAACGTCCAGTGAAGATCAGACTCCTTCCCATCCCTACAGTGCCAATCCTCCTGTCCCTCCCTAAACCTTCCAACCACCAACTCCTTCTGAAGTGCATTCCACTCCTTCACAGCTCACCAGCATTGACTGTCTTCACCTCTCCATTTTCCTCCACATCCTCTGAATATTCTCACTGTGGTTTCCTTTTCCCAAAAATTATGTGCAAAAGATTATGTCACTAAGCTATTACTATTTAGGGCCTAATACCATTTAGTTAATAGAATGTTTAAAAAGCTTCTCAAAACAAAAGCATGACCACAGAACCATATTAAAAGTATTGTAGTACATACATAATAGCTCATAATGATCTTGCAATTAGTTACTTCAGATATCAGGAGAACCATATTTAACACCCATGCAGCATTGAGATGCAAAGTAGGAAAATTATTCATTGGATCAAGGTGGATGGCTCTTCGCTCTGATCAGAGAAGATTCTCATCACCATCATCGTCATCTGCTTCACTGAGTGGCTGACTGGTGCTTTGTTAAATGTTTTTTCAATACAGTAACATTTTTTTACCTTAACACATCAACCCACTCTGTGTCACAGTCAAATCGTCACACACAGCTGGAGGAAAAGCCACTCCCGTAAGTGTGACCCACACTATCCATATCCCACTTTTTAATTCAATCCAGATATTAATATATAAGCTGGCTGCCTAAATGAACATTTCCCTATGTCATCAAGTTTGCTCCTGATAAGCCCTTTGTGATTGGCTTCGAGACACTGCACAATTAATCACACATTCACAGTGTATATTACTTAATCCATGACCACTTAGCATCTAATAACAAATAGTGTAAACCACATTGTATACTATGCAAAGAAAAATAATTTTTACTTGCAATTGGGCAGCTGGCAAGCTGTAACCTTCTCAATCTCCTACCAACCCCAGCCTAAACTGTCCAACCCTCACAGTCACCAACTCCTCTTAAAGTAAATTCCACTCCCTCACCAACCTATTAAGCGTTCATTGCCCACTCCACTCCATTCTACTATCACCTGGATCTTATCTCTATTATCCTCTCTTCCTCTATAATCTGCCTTAGTTGACCGGCAGCTTAACTTACCCCAGCTGTTCATTATAACCAACTATCTCCTGCCTTCCCATGTGTATATGTCTGTACTCTTAACCTTCTTCCTCTTAAACCTAACATTTAACTTGTAGTATTGTGACCTCATACGTTAATTGTTTGGTAAAGTGAAATTGGTATGCTATGTTTGTTACTCACAGTACCATGTTTATAAGATACTTACAAATGGCAGAAAGATATAATTTAGACTGGAAATAAAAATAATTAAAAATAACCAGACTTCAGGAGTTCACATTACAAACAAGCCAAACCTACTAAGCTTTCAATGCTGACAAATTAAAACTACATTGCAATTATTAGAACTATTTTTTTAAGTATAAGTTTACCACTAGGGAAAATGGTTGACTCATTAGCCTGGCTCACTGGTCTCCAAATTCTGCAGTCTGTACGTCTGTCCCAGGTGTTGTGAAGCTGCAATTTCTTAAGTATAAATTTCAAGTGCAGAGACTAGTGTTAAGTTTTCGAGACATTCCCAGTCCCTCTCCTGTCTTTAATCTGCTTGACCGTCATGTCATCTCGTTAGAAATATAGACCTATCACTATACAGCCATTCTCCTTTAAGACTTTATTTTGTAATTGAATCTCTTCGGCTGATGTAATGTTGTCAAGTCAAGCACATCACAGACTACTTTACACATATGACCACAGTAGTAACGACAGGTTTGTTTGTAATGCGGAAACCATCTATAGCAGCTACAAAAAATTATCATTTCAAGCCATACTTTATAAGACATGAAATATAAATAAATGCAAAAAGGCTAATTTTTCAAACCTCAATAAAACATAATATGTTATCATTTTAGAACATACTGTGATACAGTTGCCAAATTACCCTAAAACAAGGATTACTAAAAATTTTAATATTTTTAAGCAATATCCTGCATGTTAGTTAACTGTGTGAAAATTTTAGTGCAACATGCATCATAAGCACGACAGCATATTTTTCACATAATGTTAAACTGTGAAGATGTTGGATATGTTTGTACGAGGGCAACTAATAAATTCCACCCAGATGTGTGAACTGTAATTTTCTCCACAACCTGTTACATATCATGCAGTATTGCATAGTTACAAGTACTCTACATGAGCTATTGAGTTGTGTCTGTGTTAAAAGACTTGTACAAAAGAGGTTTACAAATTATTAAGTAAAAATTTAATTAGTCACACCAATGTTTTCTGTCCAATTAAGTGGTGTTCTACAGCTAATAGCATCTGTAAGCTACAGAGGCCAACTTTCTTTTAAGTCTGATTGTTTTTAGCGTTTTTCATCTTAATAGGTATCATTTATAATTCATCGGATGAAAATACAAAGTTCTGTTCCCTTATTATCTGAGTCACTTGACTGACTCTACACAGCTAAGATTTCACACAGTGGCGTTTCGTCAGGGTAAGCAAGGCAAGCAGTGCTTGCCCATGCAGCTTCCTGATAATGCTCTGGCTATACTAAATATTTACTTACAACCTTGCCTCTACTATAAGAAGCTAACTATGAATCGTGCAGATAGGTGTATCTTTTACGAATTCCGCTCGGGTTACAACACTGTCAATCAGAAGATAAGAAAAACTCGTAAACAACAAAAGCAAGCTGTTTAAAAGCGCTTCCAATAACGCTTCCAGAGGACAGAGTTGCCGCGATAGTATTCCGGAGGAATGACGGGGTTGAAGGGGTGGCCGGGCGGAAGGAACACGGGAGGGGATTGGCTACGGGACGCTGTGTTAGAAGCTACGATTGCAGTGCTTTTCACCGAAGTGATCCGAATATAGCCGAACCTAGCAGAACTGCCACTTTAGTGATTTTGTCACCAGTGACTGTGATTTCAGATAATGTATTAACAGTTAAGTTTTGTAACTTATACGTGGATAAACAGGAAGGCGAAGACTGTTTAAACGGGTACTAGTGATTTGGAAAATTTTTTTTCTATTGATAAGATAGATCTCTGGTGATATTCATATGCCATTAGTGGTTTCCTGTAAACTTCAGTTGGCAACACTGGTCACCGGCATTTGGTTTTACGAGTTACGCATCCAATATGTTAGAAAAGTTCCCGTGCTGCACGGTAATACCGCCAAGTGAATATTATCGTATTTTATTTAATTTGGTTATTGTGGGTTGAAATTTAACATTATTAGCTGCGCTATCTAAACTAGGAATTAAAAATAGTCTTGCGAGACGAAAATCCAAGATACATAAAATGAATGAAATGGAAACGTGGATACAAGTCTTGTATGTGTGGATTACATGTCAAACCTCTTTCCAGCAGTGTTTTTACTATTCTACAAAGCTGTGACCTCATCAGAGAAGGTAGGCAAACACCTGAAATTTACGTAAGTCAACATGTTTGTAATCGTATTTTAAATTTCTCTTCATTCGAAATTTTTGTAAATGTAGCAGAATTAATTTCGACAATGGTGTTTTGTGCTCAGGTCTCATAACCAGATCTGAACTATCTTTAAGAGATCAATTGTTGACAGAAATTTTTTAGTAGGCTACTTTTAAAATAAAACATTTTGGAAACCCATTTGCCAAAAGAAGCCTTAGTAACACTAAAACTAACTTTGAAAATTATTCAATTTTGCAAAGTTAGTATTACTAAGGCTTTATTGGCAACTGGGCTTCCAAATCTTTTCTTTGTAAAAATACAAAAATCGGTCAACAGTGTTGATGGCAGGATATTAAACGAAGGCTTTATGAGAGCGATGTTTATAATAATGTGCATGCCGTAACTTAACAGTTAGCTGCCTCGAACATCGGCCACATCACCAGCCGTGATTTCCCAACGCGCAGAGGCGTCATTTCTGTTTTTTCTTGGAGGGGTGGCCATGAGATTTTTGACAGTGGCCTTGTTGCATCTTTTTTATTAATTAAGCATGTATAAATTAGAAACTTTAATAATAAAACTTCGGTTTTATGTGTTTACATTATTTGTAAATAACAAATTATGAAAGAAAATTTATACACATATCCTTCTAAATCCAGGGGGAGATTTTCCCCCTTCCCCTAAATCATGCCCCCCCTAACGCTGCTTTCTGTAGATAGTAACGTGAAAATATGACCCACTCTTAGGCTGGCTCCTTGGTTTTATCTTAAGGTATCAGGTATCCCGACATCCTGTCATATTGCCTTCACGCATTCTGATAATGAATCTTTGATGTGATACCGCATAACAGCTGCCATACAAGCCGTTACGATTTTCGTTACGTCAGTTGTTAAACTGGCTGCAATGCTTGTTGCCAAGGAATATGCTATAGTCGATTTTACTATCCCTCTCTTCCGTTAAAAATATTCTAGTTTTAAGCCACCCCTCCTCTTTCCTTTTTTAAGTGTTAAAGTCCTGGCAGTCGCAAATATTATTAGTAGCTTGGCTTTCAAATTACGTCACGCATCGCCACTGATTTCAGAACATAAAATAAATAATCCTGGACAACAAGGGTTCATCAAAAATAGTTTTACATTAATGTTACGACTCGGTAGACAAACTTCTGCTCCTGTTACAGTCTGTCTGATGTACTTCTCCATGTTTTGACACATCTCTTATGAGAAATGTTCTCAGCAGTTCCATTGTTTGGAGCTTTAAACCTACCTGGTTTGTTGGAAAAGCAGTTTCTCCACAATCCTGTTTACAGACACACTTCTCAGAAGTGAACTGTAAAAATATGGAAAACTTAAATGAGATTGACTGTTTGTCAGCAATGTTCCGCACAATTTCACACAGGCAGTGTACTTATGCGTCACACGAATGATAGTGCACACACCAACTATTGATATTCAAGTTGTTTCTCTCCTAACCTGATGTATCATCCTTTATCACGAAGCTGCCATAACATATACTTAAATTTTTCTTCCTTTCTCAAGAAATTGCGCTCTGCAAAGAGTTACATTTCAGAATGTATCTTTATTATTGCGGTATTGTATTGTCTTCGCTGTATTGTTGTATGTACTGACCTTAAACTAACAAGCCAAATATTCAAAAACAAATTAGTTCATTGTTTCGAATCTCAAGGGTGCAAATAAAAAAAATAATAAATGGTACTTTGTGTCAACCATATATTATAATGTTTTAATGTATGCACTCAGTAAAATTACATTACTTACTTTCTCAAGAAATAAATATAGGGACTGTTGGAGTTTCTAATTGTAGCATAGTTACCCAAAGACAAGCTATGCATCTACAAATGAAATATTGTTATCAATGTACTGTGTCATTGTAAATCTCATATGATTTTTCTGAAAATGTAAACACTTAAAATATTTAAATACAGCTACTGTAATTAACTAGTAATAACAATAAAAATTTCAACATTACAATAATTAGTCTATTAAATAAATAATACAATAGGAGACCAAGTAACTAAATTGACATTATTAAAGTTTCAAAAAAGAATATGAATTAAACTAAAAAAATTAATTAAGGTACTACACTTCATGCTACACCCTCTTATTAAATTTCACAGATAATATATAGCATAACTGCTTTTTTATCTCCAAACACACGTTATGTTCCTTGGTCTATTACTGCAGAACTTAGGGCCTACGTCCAATTTAGCTTAACTTTAGGGAACTTGACAATTTGCACAATCATAAAGACATATGGATATTTGTGTCACTTCAGTAGCGCTGTCCAGCATTAGGGCTTGTGTGCCTGGTTCAGAAAACATAAATTCATCCTATTATAAATAGTATACAGGCTATTCAGAACCTGTTGGGTGGTAAATTTATTGTGTTGCTATGTGCACGAGAAGTTTTGTTTTGTTAGATTGCATGTACTGCTGCTTGTTTATTTCCTGTACTATCTTGTAACCCTGATTGGGAGTATTATAATGGGCAGCATGCAGTTCGTTGAGTATCGTGATGCCGTGGGTTAACTACTGCGTTTTTATTTCTCGCTATCCCAACAAAGGTTATGGGCCCAGTACAGTTTAGGTCACCGTTAGCAAGACTCGTGCGTTTGGAGTTACGATTGATGTTGCAATTTGACGTGAGCGGGTGGCATGGCGACGTCAACGTTGTCACTCGTAGAGAAACTCAAGGGATGCGAAAACTACGTGTCATGGAAGTTCCAAGTTAAAGCTCTTCTAATGTTAGAGGATCAGTGGGACGTCGTACAAGACGTAGTAAAACCGGACGACGCGAAAGAAAAGGATCGCAAAGCGCTTTCGAAGATTTCGTTGCTACTTGAGGCCGACCTGATACATCATGTTGAGAAATGTAAAACGTCTAGAGACGCACGGGAAACCATTCAAAAACTTTCAGAAGATAATGGCGTCACGAGAAGAGTAGGTTTATTACGGCAATTAATTTTGACGCGATTGCATAAGTGCACGTCTGTCGAGGAGTATGTGAACAAAATAATGTCAACCGCACAACGCCTTAGAGGCATCAATTTTGACGTGAGTGATGAGTGGATAGGAACATTATTGCTAGCTGGTCTTCCTGAAGACTACGGGCCGATGATTATGGGGTTAGAAAGTTCCGGAATACCCATTACCGCGGATGCGATAAAAGTCAAATTGTTGCAAGACGTAAAATTGGCAACTGTGAATGATTCTCACGACTCAGTGCTTAACATGCAGAGGCAATGTAAGAAAGATATAAAGAAGCAACTACGGTGCTACAACTATGATAAGCCGGGCCATTTCGCTGCAAACTGCAAGACAAAAGGTAAGAAGAGCAACAAAGTATATAATAGAAAACCACAAAATGCTTTATTTTCTTGCATGGCTACTAGCGATGATGGTAAAATGGAGCATGATTGTGCATTGTATTTAGATTCTTGTGCATCTGTACATCTTACCAAAGATAACGTGCAAAATGAGGATGTTTCTAAATGTACAGTAGAAGTATTTACTGCAAGCAATCAATCCCTTAAAGCTGATTCTGTAGGTAATATTACAATTAACCCATTAGTTGATGGAAATGTAATGCATGTTATTGCGCATGAAGTACACTACATGCCAGGTATTGCAGCTAACTTGTTGTCAGTAAAATCACAAGTAAAGGTAACACTGCTATCTTTGACAAGGAAGGGGGTAAGGTAATCAATAGTGAAGATGAAGTAATTGCAACTGCAGTGCTAGATAATGGTATCTATAAACTAAACACGTCTGACTTACGTGAAAATAGATATGTATTAACTATTGAAAAATATACTTCCCTTTGGCACTGTAGATTAGCTCATTTGAATAGAAAAAGCTTGATGTTGTTGCCCACTTTGGTTTTAGGGACTGAGAAGGTACACATTAGTAGTGAACCATGTGAAACCTGTGTGATGGGAAAACAGGCAAGGTTCCCATTCCAAACTAGCAGATACAGGGCATCTGAACCACTTGAGTTAATACACACAGATTTATGTGGCCCGATGGAAAATGTATCCCTTGGGGGTAACAAGTACTTTGTGGCATTTATCGATGATTTTTCCCGCTACACATTTGTATATTTTTTGAAAGAAAAAAGTGAAGTAGCAAATATATTCAGGGTGTTTTGTACAATGGTTGAAACATAATCAGGCAAACAACTGAAGTGTTTACGCTCAGATAATGGGGCAGAATATACTAACAGCAAACTGCAAGCCTTCTTGAAAGATAAAGGCACTAAACACCAAAGGACTGTGAGGTATACTCCCCAACAAAATGGTGTCGCGGAACGTGCTAACAGAAGTATAACCGAGAAGGCCAGGTGCATACTGCATGATGCAGGATTACCAAAATCTTTTTGGGCAGAAGCAGTAGCAACAGCAGCATACGTGAATAACCGATGTCCTACGAAGGCTCATAAAGACAAAACACCATTTGAAGCCTGGTTCTCCAGAAAACCAAATTTGAAGCATATCAGAATTTTTGGATGTAAAGCAATGGCTAAAAACCCATCTAAAAAAAAATGGGATCCGAAAGCAGAGAAAAAAATCTTCATAGGCTACTGTGAAGAAACAAAAGGATATCGTCTAATTGATCCTGTCACAAAAAAGGTAACTATCAGTCGCGATGTTGTTTTTGTGGAACACAAATTCTTATGAAGACAGCACACAACAAATGCTGAAGAAATTACTAAAGAATCCGTTAGGATAGAAGATGAAGAGGTACAAAAGCAAGGAGACTGCCGTGATCTTTCTTCTACGACGGATGAAGACTTCTTAGATTTTGAGAATGAGGAACAAAGGGAAGATGTGCCGGGAACTCAGACAGAACCACTAAGAAGATCTGGCAGGACCCCAAAGCCTCTAATTGATCCAGACTTCATCACTTACCTTGTGACAGAAAATAATGAACCACAGACACCCGGAGACGCAATGGAAAGACCAGAAGCTGACAAATGGAAACTAGCGATGAAAGAAGAATTAAAATCATTCGTAAAGAATGATACATTTGAATGGGCAGTTTTACCTGAAGGAAAGAAGGTGTTAAAGACAAAATGGGTTTATAAAATAAAGACTCCTGCTAATAATCTGAAACAATTTAAAGCAAGGTTAGTTGTTAAGGGTTGTGAACAAAAACCTGGCACAGATTATGAAGAAACATTTGCTCCTGTAAAAAAATATTCATCACTTAGATTTTTGTTAGCTCTGGCAGTAAAATAAGACTTAACAACAACACACATGGATGTTCAAGCCGCTTATCTTCATGGTTATTTGGGAGAAGAAGTGTATGTACAACCACCAGAAGAGTTTATTGAAAAATTACCTGGAAAAGTATGGAAATTGAAAAAAGCCATGTACGGTTTAAAACAATGTGGAAGATGTTGGAATCAGTGTATTAGTGAAGTGCTCATGAATTTAGGATTAACACAATCTAAAGATGATCCTTGTTTATATTGCAAGATATTAGGTGGAAAATTATTATTGTTGCAATATATGCAGGTGATATTTTTATTTTCACCAATGACTATAAACTCCGAACACTAGTTCAAGGAAGACTGGAATCTCAGTTCCATATGAGGAACCTTGGTGAAATGAAAAACTATCTTGGAATGCAACTTACAAGAAACTGGACAGAAGGGAAACAATGGATTGATCACCAAGAAAATTCTACACAAGTTCGGTATGTCGGAGTGCAACCCCACCTCAACTCCAATGGAAGTTGGTGAAAAACTAAAAGACTAACAAGACGAAGAAGCATGTAACACGTCAATACCGTATCAACAATCAGTAGGTAGTTTATTATACTTTCACAAGTTTCAAGACCAGACATTGCATTTGCTGTAACTTCGGTCAGTAGGTACAACAAGTGTCCAAAACTAAGTCACTGGATCGCAGTTAAAAGAATATTCAGGTATCTTAAGGGCACAATAAGCCTCAAACTGGAATTCAGCAAAAAAAGGCATTGTTGCTGAATTTGTTGTGTTAAAAATAGCTACTTTCTATACTTCGACTTCATTTTGGAAAAGGCCCTGCATATATCATTTTTATTTTGTTTTGTGGATCGTATTTATTTGTTTATTTTGAATTTATGTTTTCTGTCGAAGTATGGTTTTAATTAAATTTGTTTGGAAATGCAAACTTCTAGATAGCAAATTATAAGCTACGTAGTCGACAGGTGACACACTTTCAAGTTAGAGCTCAAATTAAGCAAGAAAGAATAAAATTATGTTAGAATCGAACCGACTCTCGGTGTTGTTTTACGTAATTACGAGCTGTAGTTCAACAGGTTCGTACTGTGTATTCATAAGTACATTTTATGGAAAACTGAATTTTTGTATTCAGTATGTGAGGGGAAATTAAGCAATTTCGTTAATTAGAGAAGATAGAAGAAATGCAAAATCTCTTGTTGGGAGGTGCGATGGACCATAGACATGCTGTTTATAACCATGTTGCAGGATGACAAGGAAAGCCGAGACATACGAATTCACGAAGTTTGATTCAAAGTGGATCAGTCGCCGCCTTCATTTAAGAAGCAGTTTTTCCCCAGAGTGCCTGTGTTTGAAAGTTGTGATTACCTTAAAGCACCACTGTTATTTTTAAAAAGTTATAGCATGTTCAATACTTTGTTCCAAATTTTGAACGCAAAAACAGTATGATGTGTACTAGTGGAAGGTATAAAAAATAAATTGCAATGCCAAATACCAGTTTCATGTAAATTGCTTTTGTTATTTTTAAAACACTTTCATTGCTTTCAAGAATGATAACTATTTAGTTGAATAGTTCAATAAATGTTAGCTATTTGAAACAATATTAATTATTTACTTCAAATATTGTACTAATGACTGCATAAATGACTTGGTTAATGTATGCTAGCTCTTGAATGACAGATCAAAACATACAGTACAAACTAAAAAAATGTGAGGGTGCTCTTTTTTTGTAAAATTAAATTTCAGGGAAAAAGGATTAATGTTTTATCACGAGTACAAAGTTTGTTTATCGTTTGTAGTTGGCTAAATTTGTCTTACTCATGCCAATCATCCTTTCAGTGTCTTTTCTGTTGATAAGCTATGTTACTGTGGCTAAAGTAGTTTCAATTCATCTTAAAACATTCTCTTGTGTGAGCTATTGATTACTATTTCAAAACAGGTATTTGTAAATGTGGTATATATAGAATGATAAGGTTGTCAGCAGTGTGTGTTGGCACCAGAAAAAGATAGCAAAATAATATGATCAAGAGGAAAGAAGTTTTTGAAGAACATCTTGTAAGAAATTGTACTTATTATGGAAGTAAACGAAAGTGCTGAAACAGTTGTACGTATTTATTATTGAACATTACAATGTGGCGACGAGTACAGATCTTTTTCACACGGGCGGTAGAAGTATGGACAAAGGACGAGGACTAAAAATGAGTGAAGTGAAATCGTATGTTACTGTTGGGAACTTTGAACGATTTAGGCTTAAGGATGATGACTGGGAAATATGGTGTGAGCGGTTGGAACAGTACTACATAGCAAATGAAATTAAGGAAGACAAGAAGGTTCCTATATTGTGAACATTGCTGGATAACGACACATATACGTTGTTAAGAGACCTTTGTAGTCCCAAGAAACCGTCGGAGTTGAAGTTGCAAGATATTGTCAAGTGCCTACAAAATCATTTGAAGCCGAGAACTTCGGAAGTCACCGAGAGGTACAAGTTCAAGGAATGTAAACTAAAGCAAGGCGAATCAATTTCAGAGTACATTGCCAGTTTGAAACGGCTGTCATTAAACTGTAAATTTGCAAACCTACGGAAAACTGAATTTTTGTATTCAGTATGTGAGAGGAAATTAAGCAATTTCGTTAATTAGAGAAGACAAAAGAAATGCAAAATCTCTTGTTGGGAGGTGAAATGGACCACAGACATGCTGTTTATAACCTTGATGCAGGATGACAAGGAAAGCCGAGACATACGAAAATTTGCAAACCTAGAGGAAAACATACGGTATTAACTGGTATGTATTGTTAATGACATAGATATCAAGAAACGTCTGCTAAGCGAGCCAAATTTATCGTATGGGAAAGCTGTAGAGTTGGCAACAGCCTTTGAAACCTAATGTCGGGAAGTGTCGGAATTAACTAGTTCCAGTCAGGTCAAAAACGAAGACCTTGAAATTGACTAACGCAGGCACGTCAGCAAGCAAAACAAAACTACAAAACTGGTGCTTCATCTCACAAACCAGCAAGGTCGTGTTATGTTTGTGGCAGAACGAACCATATAGCCAGTCAATGCAAGTATAAAACCTACAACTGTAGAATGTGTGGTGTGCAAGGACATTTGCATGTTATGTGCAAGAAAACTTCAAGGTCTAGTGCGACTAAAATAAACAACATGGTACAAAGAAAAGTCTAG